>CM022679.1:7582168-7839668 GCA_012295275.1 Chrysomallon squamiferum
TTTGTCCCTCGCGCTGTCATTCGTCGAAAGTAGCTGTATTGGCTAAACATTATTGTACTGCATTCAATCGCGAAGTTAATTTAAAAAGCGAAATTTGAGATTTCACTTTATCAACAGAACTTCAAATGTGAAGCCTAAAGAAAGCTGTTTTCAAGTCTGCCTAAAGACTTCGCTTTCTTTGTAATTTCTAAAAGTGCTTTTTTTTATTATATCCTTGTACTTAATTCTCCTTTGATCGCAATCCGCTTTCGTATTATAAATTTGGAAAAAAAAAAAAAAAAAAAAATTAAATTACGTAAGTCACGTGACACTGTGCTATATTCTCGACGACAAACTGGGCTGTGTACTTCCTTTACTTTTACGTAACACGGTAAAACTTGAATATATTCTTTAAGATACGATTTAATTACATTGTCTGAGCAAAAATTAAAGAAGGAAATCTCATTATGAGAAACACAGCACTTTTCTTGTAAGCGTCAGACCAAATAAAAACCAGATTCAGCTCCGCTCTCTGGATGGAAATGAACGACGACAGTGTCGTTGGAGTGCGCAGACGTCTGCAGTCGGTGCGAATGTTAAAACGCGTCTGTGTGACCATCATTAACACGAACCTAATCAGCGGACAGAAGTGATGCTTTCAGTGTAACTCAGTTTTTTCTATGTCTTCAGATGCACACGTCAGTGATGTCGTCTGGCTTGGCATCGTACAACAAAGCAAACTTTCGGAAGACGTGAACAGAACACGAACAGACGATTTAACCATAGTCGAAATCTGTTACAGAGTTCCGTGAATTAACGTAATATTATTTACAAGTAGTGAAAGCTTTTATTTATCTTTACAAAAAAAAAAAAAAAAAAAAAAAAAAAAAAGATGGGAAATATTTTGAAATACACAGTATATTAATCGGATTTTTTTTTTTTTTTTTTTTTGAGTTTTGAATTTTGTTGTTGTTTTGTTTTTGTTCTTAAATTAAATTTTGGTTTGACTAAAGATAACGAATGTTTAATTTTTTTTTTTTTTTTAGATGCCACCAATGGAAGACTGATCAGTGATACCATTAAAAAAAAAAAAAAAAAAAAAAAAGACAACGCAGACGACGTCATGTCGACTCAGACGCCATCAGATCTCAGCTTCAACAACACGTCTGAGGAGGAGGAGGACTTGCCGCCCGGGCACGCCCCGCTGTCGGTGCCCCTGTACCTGCAGGTGACGATCATAACGATGTACTCTCTGATCGTCATTCTGGCTCTTGGCGGGAACATCATCATCTGCTTCACCATCCTGCGCGCGAGACGAATGAGAACCGTCATCAACCTCTTCATCGTCAGCCTGTCAGTCAGCGACATCCTCATGGCGCTCTTCTGCATTCCCTTCACCTTCGTAGCCAACCTCGTCCTCAACTACTGGCCCTTCGGGGACTTCCTCTGTCCCGTCGTGACGTACCTGCAAGTCGTCATGGTGTTTCTCAGTTCGTTCACCCTCACGGCCATCAGTCTGGACAGGTACGTGGCCATCATTTTCCCCATGAGACAGAAACTCACGAAAGGACCGGCGCTCGTCATAATAGCCGTTATCTGGATACTTTCCTTTGTGATTCCAATTCCCACGGGACGCTACTCCAGCACGCACAAGTACGTCAACGTGTCCACCGCGCCGACATTCTGCGAAGAAATATGGCCGCTGGAGTCGGCCAGAAGGATTTACAGCACGTCTCTGCTAATTCTGCAGTACGTCGTCCCGCTGTTAATCATGATCGTGGCGTACGGGCAGATCATCATCGTCATCTGGATGAACAAGACCCCAGGTGAAGCCGTCACGTCAAGAGACCAGAGAATGAACGAGTCGAAGAAAAAGGTATATTGGTCAATAGTTTTGTAAATGATTAATAACGAGTTTCTATTTGTGAAAAGGTAGCAGCAGCTGCCAGAGATGTCTTCGCTGTTTAACCCTCGTTTAGAGTCTGAAATCACTGGCAGCTGAAACAACCACAAAACATTAGCAATTAATGGACCACGACGTTTTGTTAGATTTATATTGTAATGTCTTGGTAAAGTGCAGCAATATTTCAGCTTGATTCATTCTTTGACCATAATTATCATAATTATCATCAGTTATCATCTGTCTTTATCATTATTTTCGATATTGATATTGTGTTTCGTTATTGTTAATATTACAGCTTTTATTATTGTTGTTGTTGTTATTATTATTATTATTATTATTATTATTATTATTATTATTATTATTTTGCAATCAAAATACGTTTTGAAACTCGTAAAAACGGACCATCTTTTACGACCTTTATTCCAATTTCATTTTATAGAAGTAAAAAAAAAAAAAATATAAAAAATATTAAAAAAAATCTTTCTTTCCTGTTGCTATTCATGTGGTTAATAAAAATAACTCAAAATAAAACTTTCACAGGCACGAAAATAGCAATCATAATTTCAAACCAGCACCAGAGATTTAATTTATAAATGTTATTGATCTCTGCTGCCTCGTACATTCTGTCTAATGTCAAACCGCACAACGTCGTCTCTGGCATGATTTCCATCACAGACGCAAAGTGTTTTCGCTAGCAGCAGCCTGTACGTTGTTTTCTGAGTCCCAGTTACATCACTGTCAATTTCGACCGTCACCGTGAACCGAATGCAAACAAATTAGCAGTTTTTTGATGGTTCTAATTTGTTTAGGTATCACTAATAATACAAGAATGATCTGTGGGTGCATTGGTTATTCAGAACAGATAAAGATATCAGTGTTGTTGTAAAGAGATTTCTTTTATTTAGTTGTGTGTTTGTGATTTATGACTGCAGGTTCGTATATATATATATATGTGCATGTATGTAGGTATGTAGGTGTTTAGATAGGTAGGCAGGTAGACAGAAGTGACACGTTGTAATTATATGCTTGCTGTGTATATGTTTGTGTATGTGTTTGGGTGTGAATGTATGAATGTATGTATATATGTGTGTATGTGTGTATGTATGTGTGTATGTGTGTGTATATATGTATGTATGTTTTTCAGAAGCCTTTCAGCCTATCAGTCCTTCTGATAGAATATCTGCGTACTTTGACTAGTGTGTATTAATATTTAAGTGAATTTTGACATAATTATGTGATGAAAATTGAAGACAGTTTGTAAGAATGCAGAATATTCATTTATTTGTATCGTCATCCGAATCATCATAATCATCATCATATCATTATTATTATTATTATTATTATTATTATTATTATTATTATTATTATTAATCGAAAGAAAACAATAGAGCTGAAGAGCAAACTACCTCACATAACTAAAAAAAAAAAAAAATAAAAAAAAAAACTTTCAGCAAAATTGTCTTTGGCAATGTTACAACAAAAAAAAAAAGTTATTATGTTCACAACTGGCTATTTGTGGACCAACAACAAATGGTTTCATATTGTACAAAAGTAGAAAGTTTTTACAGTAAACAATTAGAACGAAAAGTGAGTAGCAATCTTACGATAGCTCGGGCAAATTTAACAGATGCTAGACTTTTAGAAAACGTACTGAGAGTAGTCGTTCTTCTGTCTTCAAGCAGATTGTTATCTTCCTACGGTAACTTATCTATTAGATTAACGTTCTTCTTGCTAAAAAGAAAAGGAAGTATAGAGGTGTTCTTTCACGTTATGGCCTCAATCAAAAAAAACAAATCAAGTGTTAAGCATCGGCTGAGCAACGAAATTAAATGGCACGTAAACTGTGAAGAAGATTGGACTGAATTCAGTTACGTTTAAACCAGGTGACGTTCGTTGCCTTGAAACGTACTGGCTGACCTCAAAGATACACAGCAGTAGCGCTGTTCTAAGACATAACATAGCTGTCGAGAGCGGCTCAATGTTTTTCTTTCAGGAGGATCGATCTCGCGACCCAACGAACCACAGTCCTAACTGTTCTGCCTTCTTTTCTTACGACTAAACATAAAGTGAGATACTCAAGTACAAATAAATATATTTCTATCTACATGAAGCTAGTTTCTTGTTTCCGATCTCTGGCGTACGATGGTAGTTTCCTGTGAAAGGAAAAACATCTTTTTACAAGGTTTCATACAGCAGAGAATTTACCTCTTTGTTAAACTAGATGTCCGTAGGAAGCAGTCAGTTTAGTTCAACGTCAACTTAGTTTTTTTAATTAGAGATAATCGTGTTATTTTGTACGCTTTCAGTTCGCAGTGTCTTGCAATTTTACTATCACCAGTTCTGTGATTCCTGCAGGCAACGTGATCGCAATCATGTAAGCAGCATATAGCTAATTTTGTTGTCGTGTTTAGGATTTATTTAAATCGAGGTTTATAACCCGTTTACCCGCTTTTGAGGTTTTCAGATTATATATATATATCACTTTGATGTGATAAAATGAAACACACAAAGTTCTAGCTATCTTGCAGAGTTAAAAGAAAATATATCGGTAAAGATTTGCGTCTAATTCGGAAACCTATCTTCACATCAAGCTTCCCTTTGTAACACAACACATTAATGCCAAGCATTCATTACAATATCATGTGTAGTCAGTGTTCATGCACATTTATCCAGCCTCTGACATATCTGAGTCTCTTATCATAAACAGAATATTTAAGTGGTTTTTCGAATGTTGGTAAATAAATGCCATCTCCCTAACATTTACGACCCCGTTTGTTACAACACTGGCGTAGACAGAGAGATAATTAATATGTTTTTCCTAATCGTTTTTCTGACAGAATATATTAGTTACGTACGTCGATGCTTGTTCAGATATTACGCAAGACGTTAATGTTACGACCTGAAAGAGAAGAGATCATCATTTAAACTCATTAGTCTTGTCTTTCTGAATCCGTCTGGATTTCACGATATGAAATATAGCATTTATTCTGAAGGTGGCACTTAAGAAAATGAATTAATTTAAATTTAAAAAAATTAATAAATAAATAAAAAGTTGTTGGGAAGTGTCATTATTATGATCATGATAAAATAAAAAAAAATAAAAGAAGAAAAAAGTAGTAGTAGTAATATTCCGCTCAAAATTTCAATTAACGCTATTGATCGTTTTTCTGAAATAAGTCTTCAGAAAGTTTCACTATCGATTATTTAAACTGAAATTCTCTTAATCTGTACACTTCGACGTAGTTATATAAATTTATCAAATGCCAACAGTTTAATTAATGTTGTATTTTGATTTCTTGATCATTTTATTTATTTATTTTATTTATTTATTTATTTATAGTTTGCATTATGCTGTAAGACTATTGTTGTTGTTTATTTGTTGTTTGTTTGTTTTTGTTTAGACATTCAAATGATTCATCGAAATAGGTCACAAGTCATAACTCTATTCTAATCTTAAAAGATATTTGTCTGATCTTTGTGACCTTATTTCTAAAATTTGTCATACTGATGACTTTACATTTTCCTGCACAGAATAAATCACTAAGTCTTACACTTGAAGTTGTTTTGTCATACATAACAGCATCCATAAAACCTAATTAAATACTGCTTCGTTAAAGGTAGGAAAAATGCTCGATACAGTTGCAGGCAGTATCTTAAAAGCTGTATATATATATATGAATCAATTAAATAACTTTTTGTTTTGTTTTGAGTTTAATATAATTCATTTACATTTATTTATTATATATTTCTACTGCTTTCGAGCTAAAGTTGACACTTGCTAAATGACAGGAAAATTACATATTAATTACAAGTATAATTATAATACATATTATCATTTATCATTTATCTGTTTCTCTGTCCGTTTTATCTCCAGTTCTGACTACATATCGTACTTCTGTTATTTTTGTTGTTGTTGTTAGTTTGTTAGTTTGTTTGTTGTTTTTCTGCCTATCTTCTCTCTATCTTTTTAAAACTCTTTCTATCTTTCTTTAAACACTTTCAGATATACCAACCCACCCACCTAAAATTCCTAAATTCAGTTTCGTTTGAAACCCACACACATACATCACCATACATTACAATCATTTCCTGGAGAAAAACCCGCTTTTTATTTGAATTCAGTGAAACGTTTCACTTTTGGGGAAAAAAAACACCCCAAAAAACAAACACTCAAAGCTGTAGATTTTTGTATCAAATGTTACTTAGTTCCATGATCAAATGATACTTTAAACTCGTCCAACTCATTAAACAGAGAAAAATCTGCTCAAACGAAGAGAAAGCTGAAATATTACCTGAAGCTGTTCTATCACCTGCACCACATAACATACCAAAATAAGATAAAACTCTAGCATAAAACATTTCGTCTTTGTTCCTAGTTCTTTTTTAAACAAAGTTTACTTTACCTTTTTTTTTTTTTTTTTTTTTTTTTTTTGCGACATTCCCTTCGGATACAATTACATTCCAACTGAAATGGTCCAGCAGACAAAAATTTAAAACAATTTTTTTTTTTTTTTTTTTTTCGTTAAAACAACACAGACTCGAGATTGAGTAATGTGATGTCGTTCTGTGTTCACTGACGAATTGTGTATAGAAAGCAGGATTAAGTTTGTAGAATTAGTCTCATCAATCATCTCGGGAACTGCTTAAATTCAGTCTCGTTTAAAACAAATAGAAACTTTAAATGTGTTGAGTGAAAGCTGTACCTACTGAAGTTTATAAAAAAAAAAAAAAAAAAAAAATCAATATAATCGTTGTTTCTTAATTTAAATCTTTTATTTATTTATTTTTCTATCTCCTACTGATTCCTAATTTTTTTTATTATTATTATTTTATTATTATTTTAATTATTTTTTTATTTTATTATATATTTTTTTTTTTATAATTTTTTTTTTTTATTTTTTTTTTTTTTTGTTATTGAATATTAAAGAATAATAAGATTTTTATTAATAAACATTTTTTTTACAGCTCATGGTTATTATTTTTAAAACTGATGAATTATAGAATTTTTTTTTTTTTTTTTTTTTAACAAACCAATATTAAAAGCTGTTTCTCATTTAATTTCATGACTAGCTGAGTCTGATCAATCGCTGAGTTACTGATACTGTCAGTGAGTTTGTTCCTGCTCACTAAATCATAAATAAAACACGCGGTTAACACGTGACATGACTGACTATTCAACTGGAATGTAAATTATTAAGCGACTCGACACCGTAAAACATCAAAATAGATTTTGTAATCAAACTTCACGTATCTGCACGTGCAAATGTCGCGACATTCCCTGGACAGCTTACACTAATTTTGTAAGTTTCAGTTTCAATGATCTAGAGACCGTGAGTTCGAATCTCAGACACCACCAGCTCGTTACAGTTTTAAAAATATAAATCGTACTCAAAAAAAAAAAATAATAATAATATTATTGTGAATAGATTAATGGATGGAATGGAACAAGTTATTTTCCCGAACATTAACTATTTTTTTTTTTGTTGTTTTTTATTTTATTGGGTTTTTTTTGTTTGTTTGTTAGCTTTTTTTATGCTTTTGTTGTTGTTGTTTTTTATTTTTATTTTTTTTTTTTTTATTTTTTTTTTTTTTTTTTTTATTGTCTTCTGTTTTTTTTTTATTTTGGGGGGGTTTTTTTTGGTTTATTTTTTTATTTTTTTTTTTTTTATTTTTTTTTTTTGGTTTCTTTTTCTTCTCATCGGATTCATGTGTAGCCATTTGTTTCTGAATTAATTTAACGATGTTAGGACACAACGTTTATATGAGTTTGATGTAAACCACAAAATCTCATGAATTATTTATGTTCTAAATATGAGATTAAAAATGTTACCTAGTGCACCAGCCAGATGCTTGAAAAAGCCGACAAAAAAAAAAAAAAAAAAAAAAAAAAAGAAGATTAGAATCATTTATTTGTAAATCAATTTTCTGATAAAATCTAAGAAGTTAAATATTTTCTCTTTTTATTAAATTATTTGCAACTGATAAGAAATTGTAATAAAAAAGATATATCGTTGCTCTTTTTTTTTTTTTTTTTTTTTTTTTTTTTTTTTTTTTTTTTCTTTTTTTTTTTCTTTTCCTAAAAAAAAAAAAGAAAGAAAGAAAGAAAGAAAGAAAGAAAAAGAAAAGATAAAAGAAATCGTTTAGTTTGTGCGTTATGATAAGAATTCTGTTGTTTTCAGAAAAGTGGATATTTGCTGTTATATTCAAACTTCTATTAATCAAGCCAAAAAACAAAAAAAAAGTCATTTAGTTTGTGTGTTATGATGAATTCTGGAGTGTGTTTTTTTTTTTTCAATACATATCGAGGTGTGTTATCGCTTGTTGTACGTGCAGATTTAATTCAGACAAGACAGAAATTTGATAAACGTTATTCCAATATCAGATTATCTCCCAACCAGTCTGTCACTCAAAAATCTACAACTCATTTACCCCAAAACAGATCACGGGATAAAGGCATACAGATACCATTTGTAGCTAGATTTGAGGAGCGCAGATTTTGTGGGAGGAAAAAAAAAAAAAAAAAAAAAGACAAATTCTTCCTGGCTAATGAAATCAGCCAACAGAGAATATAGTGAGTTAATGTGTTTGTAATGAACAGAAAGTTACGTGTTTCGTAACCACTGGATTTTCTCGCCTTCTGCCAATCGCTTCCTTTACCAAAATCAATCTTTCGTACACGAAATTATTTCAGCAATCTGTTGTTTAATAAACACCCACACACAAAACACACAAGTAAGGTTAGCTGAGGTCAGAATCACGTATGTATTTTGAATACCTGTTTTTAGTGAAACATTAACCTTTTATCTGTTTTTGTTCTGCTTCATTACCATTTTCTTTCTATATGTATGTCTCTGTGTTCTTCCGTTTCTCTCTCTCTCTCTCTCTCTCTCTCTCTCTCTCTCTCTCTCTCTCTCTCTCTCTCTCTTTCTTTCTTGTTATTTATATCAGTTACATCATGTGCATCACCTTTGACATTAATCAGTTCAAATTCATTACAAATTACGGCAAGGGCTTCATTTAGTGGGAACGTGTTCTTGACACTAATGGCTGCAGTTAAATTAATGAAGCCGAAATCACAACAGCTAAACGAGTATAGTCAGTGGATCACTTGCGTCAGTGAATGGTCCAGCTTTTGACGCCAAGTCTGCATTTCACAGTTAAATAAGCATTAAACTGCATTAAAAGCTTTCTGCGTCCGTTTGTCCGTTTTGCTGGTCGAAAAACTATATCGAAAACACTCTTCGATCAAAATGTCAAAACCTTTGTTAAGTGAAAACCCGTGTATCAGTCCAATATACAATCAAGCGGTTTTGTACAAGAATTACGTTCTGTGTGTGTTTGACACGCGCCGCCTTGTTTTCAAGAGCACCCCTGTATTATTGAAACTCGCAATAAACCACGACAGAACAACACACTGAAGACAAGTTAGGAACCAACCGCTCAGTTTTACAGTTACCAGACTCCAGACAATACAGACTGTTGATATCTTTTCATTTACGACTTGTGTTTTTTCAATAATACGTAATTCTACGATTCATTCTGCTGTTTTTAATGCAAATGCAAATGAAAACTAATTGTGAGTGACATGCAGATATGTGAAATGGTTAAAAAGCATTATAATTTTGATAAGAATAACTACATGTTCTATCTTTTGTAATTTAGATTAACCCCCTGAGCAGCCTGTCACGTACAAGTTGATTTTTATCTTTTTTCCCCATTCCAAAGCCTATTTTCACTTTTTTCCACGTATTATGTCAGATATTACAATTTATCAATATTTCAAAACCTGAAGACGTAAACATATTTTTATTTTCCCCTAACAGAAGATACAATATGAAATTTACATTCATAGTAGTAAACATGTATTTTTCACAAACAGCAGATAAGGTACGAAATTTGTTTTTCTCCACAAAACCGATTTATATGAAACCAATCAGGTCGATGATACCGCTAGAAAAAAAAAAAAAAAAAAAAAAAGACAGCCTAATGCTGATTTGATTTATGACTCTCAGATAAATTGGAATCTGACAAAAACAGCAAGCTGCAAAGCACGGCTATTGTGAATACGTCAGTTTTCAGACAAACGTGTCTTTGTTTTGAGAATACCACAATGATTACTTTCTCGTCAGTATTTTTCACGTCGATACACCATATTGACAGATTTCCTTTACTTGCTACGCCTAAATTGCTAAAGAAAAAACAACTGATCATTAAGTAGGTGTGTGTCACCAGTTTAGAAAAACGAAAGAAAGAACAACATAAACCCGCACGCACGCAAATGACGATAGACATATAAAATTATACACCTACACAGCTTTACCCCGTTTATATATAAATAACCATCCAATTACCCACACGCACACACAGTCTGTCTCTGAGTGTGGGTGTGTGTGGGTGTGTATGTGTGTATATGTAGTATATGTAGCATGTACATAGGTATATACATAAAAATATATACACACAAATACATTTATATACACATACATACAAACTGTAAAATACACACACAAAGGCATGTAAGTGAGCCGGAGATATAAATTTGAGAAAAAGTAATCGCCATTTGTTTTCTAAATCAGTATTTGCTTTACTTCAGTTTTGTAATATAATAACATACATTTATCCAATACGAACAATATACGTAACAAAGATTTCTCCTATATGTACTTATTATTTATTTTACTATTTTGTGTGTGTTTCAGATAACGAAGATGATGCTCATGGTTGTTATTATATACGCCGTGTGCTGGCTGCCTCTGAACGTCATCAACGTCATCGGCGACATCGACCCCAGCATCTACGACGGCAAACACATGAACATTGTGTGGATGATCGCCCACTGGCTGGCTATGAGTAACTGCATGTACAATCCCATAGTCTACTGCTGGATGAACTCGAAATTCAGACAGGGATTTGTCCGCGCGTTCAGCTGCTTGCTATGCAGATTCAAACAGCTCAGCCAGTCGGACGAAATCATGAGGATGAATCGACAAAGTACTTACATGACGTCCGCGTCAACTCACAGTTACAGACGACATTACAAGCTGCACGACAGCACAGAGGGCAGTCCTCTGACGCACAGAGGTAACGGTCACATAGAGCTGTCCAAAGCGTGTTGATGTTTGTTTGTCCTCACGTGGCGTGGTGTCCACGTAAAAACAAAAGCTGTCCAGAACCATCAGATCAGCTGAAAAGCGTCAAATGATTGCTGCCTCCATTCGAAATGTCCGGTTTAAAGATGGCCTCGTCTTGACTGTGAGAAAGAGGACAATCAGCAGCATTCAAAAAGGCGACTGATGTTATTTCTGAAGGCAAAAACAACCGTCGCAGCATCAGTGTGGAAGAGAACAAAACTCAGTTGTTTTGCTCAGATTAAAGACTATCAAAGAGTGATAAAAAAAAAAAAAAAACACCCATGAAATATCTGATTTGAGACAGTTTGAAAGTTTCCTTAATTTGCAACAATGTGGTGGACAAAATCGATAAATTGTAAACACAAATCAAAGTTCAAAGACAGATTCGGAGTACGCACTGAGACTATGAAAGATTAATGAGTTGTATTAATATAACCAAAAATCGATACATTTATGTATGACAGTCTAACAATCAGTTATATTGAAAGGTTAAGACTCAAATATTACTTTCCAATTCTGTAAGATTCCTAAAGTCACTTTTATTTACAGTTCTTTTTGATATGTTTATGTTTTTTATGTAATGGTCTTTAAAGAAGGGTCTATGGAATACTCAACTGGAACTCTACTATTAACAGTATATTTTATTAGGGAATACAAAATCAGATTTAAAGAACAGTTCATGATATAATCACCAAAGTGAGAGAAAAAAACACACCAAAAAACACCACTAGCATCTTGACGGGCAAATGAAACAATGGGTACAAATATTTATTTCATTTGATAAAATAATTGACGTGTATTATTTACTGCTGTACTTTTCTGAAAACTTTATTTCTTATAGTTACGTTGTTATTGATTTCTTTTTTTTTTTTTCAAATAATTCTACTTTCAGTTTCGTTTTGTTTTGTTTTGTGATATAAAACGTATTCACGTACAATGACTGGTTTTGTAAAACAACAATGGTGCTCGTGTTAAAAAGATTGTTAATATATAACCATCGATATATGTATCTGTTGTTTTGTTTTCCTTACAAACATTACATATGTTCTGTATTTATTTATTTTTTTATTTAAAAAAGGGGTATAATAAAAGTATTAGTGAAATACATCGAAGCAAACGATAATGCATTCCAAAATGATTTTAAAATTTTCTAAAATAAGAAAATATTTTCAAAATGAAGTCTGCGCTTTATATATTAAACACACACACACACACACACACACACACACACACACACGAACACTTTAAATTCAATTTTTAGACTTCTAAACGATTTGTTCATTTATTCAAACGACCAATTTTAACATTCTGACATTTTCATTTCATTGTCTGCTGAATACAGAGAAATGTAAATAATCCTTGGCATTCTGAGGATCAGTCGACCTTTTTCTATAATTTGTGTCGTCTGTCAATATTTTATTTTATTATTATTTTTTTAAAATATTTCTATGTACGAAATCGTATCAGAATAAAAAGACAAAAGTAAGCATCCTTTTTCCTTCGTCAGCTCGTTATTTTTATTTCTGTATTTTATTATTATTATTAAAGACTAATTAGAAACAAAAAGAAAAGCAACATCATGGAAGATGTATCAAAAGTATTAAGACCGTTGACTTAAAACATTATATAAAATAAATGACACAACTACAATAATATATAAATATTATATGCATGCATATATATACACTGAAACACACACACACACACACACACACATATATATATATATATAAAATAGTAACTTTGCCTGAAGTATTATTAATTTTTTGTTCTTTTTGTTTTGTTTTTGTTTTTTGTTTGTTTTGTTGGCGTTTTTTTTTTTTTTATCTATATTATTTAATCTTTCAGTTGTTTATATTTTTATTTTTGTTTGTTATTTTTTTATTCGAAAATAAACATTGTAGATATATTCTGTATTTTCATTCACTTATTTTATTAAATATTGCACATAACATCTAATGCTTCAAGACTGAATTATCAAAGCCAGTTTTAAATGATCTGCATTCTTTGGGAAGGTAAATTTTACATTTATTCTGCTGCTAAGTGACAACAGCAATTAATGAAAAAAAGACAGCGAGGTTTCTCTCTCTCTCTCGTAAGAATCCTATATTTAACAATATTTTCTGCAGTTTTGATTTTTCTTATTAACAGAAGAAAAGGAAAAGTGAAAATCTGTTAGGAAGCCATTAAACAACAATTCAGTATTTGTTTTTTTATTATTATTAGAATTTTATTTTTATTTTTAATCATTTATTTTATTTTTTTTTTTTTTTTTTAATTTTTTTTTTTTATTTTTTTTTTAATTATTATTATTAATTATATTATTATTATTATTATTATTATTATTATTATTATTATTATTTACTGCACTGGTCTGAAGTGATATTGCTAGCTCGATCAATCTTCCATGATGCGCCTATTTCATGTTTTCACCAACGACATAAGAAAGCTATCGTATATACTTTCTTCAGTACAGAAAGAAGCTGGGAAAAAAAAAAATAGAATAAAATAAAATCATTGTCGACAGTCGATGAATGAAGCACAGCATTTCCTCTATTATTATTATTACTGTTCATTTTAAAACTTAGAGAAGACAGTACTTAATAAGAAACCTTTACGTGCATTTCATTCAAGTAATATTTCATTCCATGCCATTCACTGAATAATAACAGAATAATAACAATATATTTAAATATATAATTTAAAAAAATAAAAATACTTGTATCGTCAGGGTAATTTGCAGAGGCGGAAAACACAAAGTGATTAAAAAGACAAAGATAATACGGCTTCAGATTAATTTCAGCATAATCGAGGTTCTAGGAAAGAGAAGCACTACAAAGGGAGATAATAATGAATGGGAAACGTCATAAAAAAAACAAAATCGCTTTGACAAAAACAACTGAAGTGTTAATCAGCAGAAAATGGAAACAGAAATCTGCCCCCGGCTAACTCATAGAGAAAAACAAAACAAAAATTAAAGTTTTATTTAAAGAAATTTTAGTTTTTAATAAAGTCTTGCCCTGTTAATAGTTTTGGTTTACAGTTAATATCGTCACGTTATTGCTACTTCTACAGTTTTTATCATAAACCTTTCTGAATTAAAATTAAACATTTTAATTTAAAATCAAATAACTGAGCAGACATTAATGTTGTTTGTATTTCTATATATATGTGTGTGTGTATGTGTGTGTGTGTGTATACATACATACATACACACATACATACATACAAACATACATATATAATTAAATAATTAAGAATCGAAACGACCGAATGAGATCGTGCGAATACGAAACTAAACTAAAGACCTGTCTATTAATATCAAGATTCAATAAAATTACTTAAACGCTACTAAATTTATTTTTTATTTTATTTTTTTTATATTTCTTTCTTATTAAAATTAAACAGTTATTTTTGATTAAAATTAAATAACTGAACAGACCTAATGCGTGTGTTTGTTAATTTGTCTGTGAGTATATGTGTGTGTATATATATATATATATATATATAATAAATAAATTAATTAATTAATTTTATATATATATATAATTTAAAAAAAAAAAAATCAAAAAAAAAAGTATCATCAAAAACTTGTTTGTATATTTGCAAAAACCGAAACAATTAAAAAAAATAAAAACGACCAAATAACAAAACGTGCGAATACGAAACTAAACGAAACGTCTGTCTCTTAACGTCAGACGAACGAGGAAATCGATCAATGAAGAAAATTACTTAAACGGCGTTGGTGGACGGATCAAATGGCAATCGTTACGGAACACTTCAGCAACAGTTAGCTCCGAGGAATTCGCCTGTCGGAAGAAAGAGAAGATGGTGTGTTTCTTTTGTTTGACGAAGTCTTGTCTTGAAGGAAAGTGTGTGAAAAAGACTTGGAGAGAGTGCGCTGGACGGCAGCCTAATAGAACAGGATGACATTTTACAAAACGATTCACACACACTGAACTGTATCGTTACGTCCATTTTTTCATTTCTCTTTATGGGATTTGCAGTTTATTTTACCAATTATTATTATTATTATTGCAATTACTATAATTATTATTATTATTGCTATTACAATAATTAAGTAGCAGAAGCAGTGGTAGTAATAGTAGTAGTATAATTAGCAGCAGCCAAATAACAGAAACAGCAGCAGTAATAGTAATAGTGGAAGTAGAACTGTTTTTATGCTGCCACAAATCGAGAGAGTGAATGTAAAACAATACACTGTTGATGAAAGGTGTGTTATCACACACATAGAGCCTGCATCACATCCTAATGGTATGTGTGAGTGTACATCAAAACAAATTTTAGCTGATTACAAAGGAATGATGACATGTTTCTTCTTTAACACTGGAAAAGACACATTTTTCTACAACAGCAAAAAAACAAAGATTTCCTAATCTACGAGACAGAATTTCACAAAGCAGCGTCTCTGTGACACATATTTACTGTTATCATTGCTACACGGAGAGACAATTAGATGATCTCTGGTGGAAATGTTACTCTTTATTAGATCCGAAAACGAAATGGCCGCACCCCGCGGGCAACAACTTCAATATCCCCATTAGACCATTTCCCGTTCTAGTTATCACTCCGTCTCCAGTGATTCACAGAAAACCGCGGCGCTCAAGTGTTTAAAATTACTTTGCTGTTTCTTGATGAGAGTAATCTTTGCTGACAGCGGGTTTCCTCTCTCAGATTTAAGTATTTAAATTTTTGTTTTTTTAAAAGCTGTGTTTGGCAACTAAAGATTGTCATTATAAAAAATGAATTTCTTTGGTTGGAGTTACTTCCTGGTTGTCTAACACGCGGAGTCACTTCATTTCTAATTTCACCTCAGCTAACACCACAAAGTCTAGCCGTACATAACTTCTAATTGTAGAAACATGATTGCCAACAAGAAATAAATGAATTCATTGACTGTTATAAAACTCTGCATGAAAAAACATATGGGAAAAAAAAACATGGCGGCATACAATTTATTCTGGTCTAACATGTCTTGAATAAAGTATTTTCTTCTTATTTTTCTTTGAATTTTTTATTTATTTATTTTTTAAATTTATTTATTTATTTATTTTAAATTTTTACTCTTTATTTCAGCAGGTCAGTATTCCCATCAGTATATAATTTCACGCCATTTTTACTGATTTGTTAACAGGTTTTAGCTCTCGTTTCATTTTAGTTATATATTTTGTTTCTGTTATTTTTTAAAGAATATCTTATGATTATCGGGGTAGCATCTTCATATTAGGATTTAGGACGCTAAACAAATGTTTAATTCGATGGTTACTAGAAACTACTGAAGTTTTTTTTAGAAAACCATTATCAAGGATCAGAACTGTTTGGCAAAGATTATGTTGGAGATAACTGTTAATAATTCAAACCGAAGAGGAACAGCAGTGACCACACCTATCTTCCACACCCTGACAGAATCCAGAGATGACTTCCTCCTACCAGCAGCTGTAACATCTCTGTCTTAACAAGAGCTTTATTGATTTATCACCAACATATTAATTTTATCAGTCACTATTTGAACTTCTAACAGTGAAAGGCTGTATTTGATTACATGAATTGTAAAAGTCAATGAAATTACAGTTTAAATGCCAGATATATTTAGAAGCGTTTAGTCTAAAACCAAACGCTTCGATCTACGTCAGAAATTACCACTTAAGGTCATGTGAAATATTGAATTTATTAACATGTTAACTTCTAACGTAAGATGATCATCAGTATTAAAATCCGCGATGTCTTGGGAGTTTCCTGATTCTCTCTGTGATATGAACGAATCTCTTCCTTCTTGTCGATGACAAATAATTATAAAGACAAACAGGCTTGAACTTGCAACTGGGTTGGGTTTCTTTTTATTTTTTTATTTTTTTTTTTTTTTGTTAATTTATCATACCTTTCTATTGATGAAATGACATGACGATAATGGCTACCAGTCGTAACAGATCCTCAGCAGTTTGTTATTTTATTGTCAAACTTTATTAGTTGTAGTAAGAATACATCGCTAGTAAAAGACAAAACTACACCTTAGAAGCAAACCAAGTACATTTAGGTCATCTCTGTGGTGAACCCCACTGGTTAAGTTAAAAAATGTATTTACTTGACTTGTGTTCAGAATTACCAAAAAGCTGTCTGTATCATATGAGGACTCGTATTTTCAGCATGTTGCTGACTGCCTGACGTCGTTACAATTACACTACATCGTACGGCTACAGACGCGTCTACAAGTGATAACAGCTACGATAAAAGATAGTGTTACGTCCCCTAAGACAGTTGTCTCCTTTTTTATCTCAGGAAGTAAATTTAACAATTCCTCCAGACTCTTCGATGTGAGTTTGGTTGAATGTCAAATGGCTAAACTGTAGATTTATACATTTAAATATACGTAAAGAAATAGATAGATGCGTTCATACATACATAGTCATACATACATACATACATTATCTCCTACGTACAAACGTATAGACAAATGTACATATAAAAATATACAAACACACACACACACACACACACAAATATATATTCTATATACACATATATAAATATATATTCCCACGTACATAATACATACATTGATACGTACATACATACATACATACATACATACATACATACATAATACATACATACATACATACATACATACATACATACACATACACACAGACACATCTAATACAAATTAAGTAGTAAAAAAAAACGTACGAGAAACTACCTTCATTAAAACCATTGAAATAAATGTCACATGTTCTTTTTATCATCTTTCTAAACTAATTTCCATTTCGCTATTTTTTCTTGAAATTGTTGAAAGAAAAAGGTTAGAGAATGCCGTGTTAAAACATTATTTTTTTTATTTTTTTTTTGTTACAACACGTGATTACTACATCTTGTCACTGGTAAATCTTTCTGACAGCTCAACATGCAAATACCTCTTGTAATTCCGATTTAACTGTTTTATTGAGAGATTTTTTTTTTTTTAAAGTTTCTTAAGAAGATTTTTTCAACAAAAGAGGATAATTTCTACTTTGTCCTTCTTTTTTTTAAATATTTTTGATTAAAATCATTTCGAATAGAGTTGGATGTCGTGGAATTTTTATCATTACTATTTTATAAATTTCCTTAGGATTCTTTAAAATCATTTCAAATGGAGATAATGATTTGGACGGAAAAGCACAGAAGTTTAATTGTAAATTCTTCTCTATGATTTCATGTATACTATTTTTTTTTTTTTTTTTTTTTTTTGTGTTTCATGTTTGTTTGGTGTTTTTTTTGTTGTTGTTGGTTTTGTGTGGTGGATGGTTGAGGTAAATTTTTTTTTTTTTTTTTTTTTGGTGTTGTTGGTGTTGTTGTTGTTGTTATTATTATTCTTATTTTATAGCTATTGTTTTGTTCATTTTCTTTTTTATTGCTTCTAAACCTTTGTTCATTTTTGGGTTTAACGGTGTTAATACTTTTCTTAGTTTGGATTATTTGCTCAGTAATTAAATTATGCAGTGGAATTTTCGGTAGTAGTGGTGACTTCAAGGAAACAGTATTGTTTGTTTGAGTGCCTGGGTGTATCTGTGCATCTGTGTGTTGTGTGTTTGTCTGTGTAGATATGTATGTATGTATGTATGTATGTACGTATGTAGTATGTATGTATGTACGTATGTAGTATGTATGTATCTAGTATGTATGTAGTATGTATGTATGTATGTACGTATGTATGTATGTAAGTATGCATGAATGTATATATGTAGTATGTATGTATCTAGTATGTATGTAAGTATGCATGAATGTATATATGTAGTATGTATGTATCTAGTATGTATGTAGTATGTATGTATGTATGTATGTATGTATGTATGTATGTATGTATGTATGTATGTATGTATGTATGTATGTATGTAAGTATGCATGAATGTATATATGTAGTATGTATGTATCTAGTATGTATGTATGTATGTAAGTATGCATGAATGTATATATGTAGTATGTATGTATCTAGTATGTATGATAGTATGCATGAATGTATATATATGTAATATGTATACATATGTATAGTATGTATGTAGTATGTATGTATGTATGTATGTGTGCATGTGTTTCTATTTATGTACGTATGACATTCAGACACACTCCCTGACGTATACATACAAGCAACACATATACAGATAGGCTCATACATACTAATGTACATATATATATGTATATACATGACATACTTACATCAATACATACAATCATAAATGCCCACACACATACATTTACAGATAAATACTGTAATCATGTTTGTCTGTGCATACACTGATACACACACACACACACACACACACACACACACAGACACAAGATACAAAATATGTTCAATATCAGGTTTATCACACACCTCGGACATTAATTTCTACATAAAACGACAAAGATACCAAGTCACGATTTTACGACACAAATAAACGAATAATTCAGGACTGGGTTAAAAACTTTTATATTGGTGAATCTTCGTATTAACCCAATTTTCACGGGTCATATTTCGTCTGCGTTAAGATAATGACCAGCAAGAAGACGACAGAAATTAAACCTACCTTGATGTGTTCAGTAAGTTACGACAATCGATTTTTTCATTAAAAAAACACCAAAAGTGACAACAATTCAGTGTTTGATGAAAAATAAGGTTTTCGTTTATTAATTGCCGGAGGATCACAGACGAACGTTATTTATCGTCTGACTTGTGAAATGAAAATGAAAAAAGAAAAGAAAAGATTTTTGATTGTTACTGTGATAATCATAACATTTTGAGCATGTCACAAAATGTTTAAATTCACACGGTGTCTTATTAAAGTATTGAATAAACGAATTAACTGATTAATTAATTAATTAATGTCAGCGATATTAATTAACTCAGAAACAAAACATTAATCGATTGTTTGTTCTAGGACGGAGATATGTTATTGCAGTAAATCCAGAAAGAGTTTAGTTCTTTAAAAAAAAAAAAAAAAAAAAAAAAAAAAAAAAAAAAACCCGTATATTTAATTATGAACTTAATGATAAATTTTTTGCTTCAGGAATCTGGAATATGAATATTTTATTTAAAAGGATTTCTGTGTCGTGTATCTTCAACAATTATATCTAATTTAAAAAAAAAAATTTCAAATAAAATATTTAAAATGAATTTCCCACCCACCACCACCACCATCAAAAAAACTTATTCTGGGTAATTTTGCCATAGTTGTCTTTACTCTAGTTTAACATACCACTAAACTTCAAAGAAAAAGAACTAGAAACCAAAAAGTCAAAGGAAGAAATTATTCTATTTTAAATACATTTTGTAAAAGAAAAAGAAGGCAAAGAGATAGAGGGAATATTATAATGAAAGCTACGACTTAACTGCGACCATCAAAACCATGGATGCCAGTTTAATTATTGATAAAACGATTTTAGACTTCGATAATTCTGTCGTTCGTTTTAAAAAAAAAAAAAATTTAAAAAAAAAAAAAAATATTTGTTGTTGTTGTTGACGTTGTTGTTGTGGTTAGTGAAACGTAATATCAGCACGTCAACGTCTTCAACTACTCCGACATTTTGCTGTAAATGCAGTTATCAGCGTGCATATCTAACTAACTAACCGAAACCCGCGTGTGAGATTCCACAGAGCAAAGCTGTTATCACTCTTCCACAACGACTGGTCTTTTCACTCGCCGAAGAATGGCGAAGCTTTTATTAAAACTTTCGGATCAAAAACCATCACGGGTCTAGACGAAGACGAACGTGAGATTTTCTAAGGGAATATTTTTGCGTACAAAAAAACCCCCAACAGATTTTAATTCCTGATATTACTTCGTTTACCTCGCCCCTGACAAACACGATGTAACTCGCCCTGAAGTCGTTTTGGACCAAAAGTTTCGCGATTAGTCACGGACGCCACTGATCGAACTGAAAAATTAATGATCCTTTCATGGTTTCCGTTACCGAGTACGAAGGACGACGACTTTTAACGAGTGACGCGGATTTTTTTCCGCGACGTTTAATTTCCTCGTTTCCGTCAAATTTTCCAGGCGAGCGGATCGCATTGAAAACGTGTAAATTATCAATCAACGTCGCAGGGGTGGTTTCCTAACTTCACAGTTTTTATTTCTCGTAATTATTTTTCTCGTTTCCTTGATGCAAAACTAATGTTATAAAACAATTATCGTCGAAGGTTCATTTTATAAATAAATATGTAATAACGAATATATCCTCTTTGTTTACGAATCTACCAAATATGTGAAAATAATATGCAAATAGTCGCTTATTCCAATTATCATATTATATAAACATAGATACATACAAGCATACATACACACGCACGTATACATAACAGTAAATACACATTCACACACACATACACATAAACACACACATACATACACACATACGCATACATACATAAATACACCATACACACACATACGTACGTACATACATACGTAGATACATACATGCATACATATACTAAACTATATATATATATACTTAAAAACATGTATATACATAATGTAACACAAAAAGCTCGTTTGTAAACAAAGGTATACAATGCAAACAGACACATTGATATATACATACTATACAGTGTTCAAAATGATACTGTTACTGATTTCAGTTTAGCATTTGTTTCTTTAAAGTCCACTTATTATCATTACACTTAATAAGCGATTTATTTTTATTGTAGAATTGTAGACCAGAGTAGTAAAAAGGAATGATTACAAAATGACAGGAAAGGCTGAGTCGTTATTAATCTTTGAAATAGTTTTTGTTATTCGTTTTCTCTTAGCTAGATATTTTTGTCTTCATTTTGCATTTTATTGGTGCATATGTACATAGGTACGTAGGTTGGTATGTATATATGTATGTATGTATGTATGTATGTATGTATGTTTGCATGTGTGTGTCTATGTAGGTATGTATATGTATGTATATAATATGTGTACCTACCTATATATGCTGTTGAAGTAGTAATAGTGGTAATAATAGTAGTACTAATAGTAGCAGCAGCAGTAGTAGCATAACTTGTAGCATTTATTTCTATTGTTAACATTTTATTATTAATTAAATTTTGATACTAAAATAGTTAATACAATTCATTTGATTCGTTTTCTAAGTATATTATTTAAAGCAGTGTATTCTTCAAGAACTAAGCACAGATAAGACACAGTAAACATATATTTCTGTTGGTGTGGGTGTTGGTGTTATTGTCATCGTTGATGCTGTTTTTCACTTCCTTTATCCTGATTCTGTCATTTGTTTGAGATGAATATTTCATGACATCTGTTACTATCTCACTGTTAATCAGAATCCGACAATGGAAGCCCAACAGAAAGCAAATTATCTACACGCGCAAAAGTACTTGTGTGGACAGCTCAGAGGAAATTACTTGAAAATATAAATTATATATCTCAGCAGAGAGAGAGAGAGAGAGAGAGAGAGAGAGAGAGAGAGAGAGAGAGAGAGAGAGAGAGAGAGACAGAGAGAGAGAGAGTGTGTATGATAGAGAGAAAGAGTGAGTTACTGAGTGTAAGTGATAGACTGACAAAATCAGAGGGAATCAGAAAGAGTGATGAGTGAATGTGTGAGTGTGAGATAGAGAAAGAGCTAACGAATTAAAGAGAATGAGAGACACACAGAGAAATATACTTAGAGACATAGACACACTACGATTGAGTAATACAGAGAAAGATGGAGAGAGAGAGAGAGAGAGAGAGAGAGAGAGAGAGAGAGAGAGAGAGAGAGAGAGAGAGAGAGAGAGAGAGAGAGAGAGAGAGAGAGAGACCTTTTTATATCGCAGACATTTTTGTAATATCTGCGCCACAATCTATCTGAAACTCTGTACTGGCGATTTAAGGAAAATATCAGATTTAAATTCTCATACATATTCAGTAAATTTGTCCACAAACAAATCTAAATAAGCTTGACCTTTTTTCAGGATTCATATTTGATTATGACTACAGAATAAATCAAAGACGGAATTGCATGACTATATCTTATTTATGGAAGCATTTGAATTTTTGAATTGTAAATAAGAAAAGATACGTACATTAGTATACATATATATATATATATGTGATGATGATAAACAACAAAGTCATATAACATAAATACTTTTATTCATGAACATAATCTCCGCAAACATGAAAGTGATATCTGAAATGAACAAAATGAACATTATAAAAATCAACATTATCAAAGTAATCGTCACAAACGTAAACTCTTATATGCTTTACAAATTCATTTACTGTGATTTTATTTTGAACATTTGTACTCTGCACAGTTCGTTATTCACAATACAAACAACAATAAATAACGAAAAGAAACCAAAGATCATAAATAATAACATAACAGATTTACATTAACAATAAATTCAGCTCTTAACGTAAACTAATGTACCAGTAATTTTTGCCATTCTTTATAATACTTAATACGCTTTACAAACAGTATTAAGTTATTTTATAAATGCCACATGTCGAAATGCCCTATAATTATAAAAATTAGAAATACTTAATAAAATAATAAAATTTACATGATTTGTGTTAATGTTTCGAGGTAATTTCAGCTGTGCAACTTTGAGCCAATTTTCTTATGTACTCTGCAGCTATAAAGATTCTCTTTTCGTGTGCAACTCCAATGCATTCTGTTGATTTATAAATCGTAGTGTTTACTAAATGTTACAAACTGCAGCATTTACTAGCGTTTGTAAACTGTAATGTTTAGTAGATTATATAAGCAGTAGTGTTTAGTAGATTATGTAAACTGTAGCTTTTACTAGATTCTGTAAACTTTATTGTTTACTCGATTCATTGAAGCAGACACTGACAAAGATACGTTCATCTGTTTTCCACGTTCTCTATACATTCGCACAGCTTATTCTATATTTTTACACCAGCTGTTGACATATACTGAAAACAGTGTTAGTTCCCGCTATCCAGTTTCCTCAGATGTTGCAACAAATATCGCCTGCTTGGTAGTATTTATGAAAACATCTACAAAACACCAAATTCAAAATCAGTATTAACAATTCGTGAAAAAGGGTTCAACATTATCACAATACGTTTCACAACAATCACAACCACGTGTCGATTATTTGCTTTAAAAAAAAATTTTATTTGGACTCCGTCAATAACTTACTGACGAGATTGTCGTAGTTTCATTTACTGATTTGTCACAAAGAAATCATGTTTATAATTTATATAATCTCATAACAAGTATTTCAACTGCAGTATTCGAACCTGCCCCTTCTGTAAGGTGTTTATGTAGCCTTCACTCAGAATTAATATTCAGTGAAATTGTTTTAACAGATATGTCCCTTTCTATGAAAAAAAAAATATATATATTAATAAATAAATAAATCTTAGAAAGGTGACACAGCTCAGTTAAAGGCACTGCGGACAGTATCATCATTTTATGAAGTCACAGAACTGAGAGCAAGCACTACAGTGATCTGATTAGTTAGTTTTCTGAAGTTCTTTAGAAAACGCTGACATAATATTTGACATAAAATCGAAAAAACGATAGAAAACAAAACAATTTACAACTGTTTACAACGCTTAGAAAACTCAAAACAATATTGTCTGTACTGATTACAACGCTTGTATAGAAAACTCAAAACAATGCGTCTGTAATGTTTACAATACCTCTGTAGAAAACGCTGAACAATATTGTCTGTGATGTTTACAACGCTTACGTAGACAACTCAAAACAATACTGTCTGTGATGTTCACAAGGCTTGTGTAGAAAAACCTAAACATTTCATTTATACTCCTACCAGATTTATATAAATTGTTAGCTCTAAATGACACTGTCAGTTAAGCATTCATTAACGCTGGCTCCAATTATCACAGTTTTTACAAATGTTACCTATCATTTGTAAATCGCATTTACTCCACTTTCACATTCGATATCACATGTCTTAGATATGTCATCATCTTCCATAATACTTATTTTTCTAATTATACAGGATGACTGCGTCTTTTCATTATCTCAATTTCTACTGTATTAAAAAAAAATAATAATAAATATGAAAAATAAAAATAGAAAATAATAAAAATGTTGGTGGATGTAAGCGTTAGTTAGCAGATGAGATTACTTAAAGTGAGTATTTGGTGGTACAAGAAACGTAGCCTGACTTTATTTTTTATATTTCCATTTATGCTGATAGTTAAACATTACTAATAATAAAGTTTGGCAAGATAACAATGAATGTATGAGGATTCACAGAGACTATCATTTCCTCTTTCATCGTGGACAAGGAAAAAGTGAGTGCAAAATGTACATCACTTGGACACATTTAAAGATACAATTAAAATGTGAGCAAATTAAATAAATAAATAAATAAATATTATGCATGTCAATCACATAAAAAATAACGACACAGAATATATACTTTTTGAAAAGCTAAAATTAGAATTTAAAAATAAAAACATTCAAAAACCAGCAAAAGCAAATCATCATGATGATAAAACAATGCGAAAATCATATTTAATGCATAACGATCACGTGATGGTTGTTTTAATGACGCAATATATCACGTGTCGCTGTGAATACTGCTTTCGTGACAACGGTTACAGTTTGGAGCGAGATATTTGCTTTTAATTCCCTGGTTGCCGTAGTTCACGAAGTGGTTTTCGTGCTGCTTGAGCTTCGGGTCTGCCAGGTGATAAAGTCTTTCTCTGTCCGGTTCTCTCCTCATCTGCAAATCTCTCTGGTCTCTAGGGTCAATGTAATCATTTGAATCAACAGTCACGGATCTAGTCCTCGAACACCTGTGTAACGACAGTAACAACCCTGTCCGAAATTTTGGACTCATCCAAATGTAAATGATTGGATTGTAACAGCTGTTGCTCATGGCCAACCACTGGCACATCATCCAGATGATTGGCATGTGGGCGTGGTTGTAGAAATGAGGGTCGTGGTCTCCCAAAAGTGTGATAACGTGAACAGGTAACCAGCACAAGGCGTAGAAGACTACGACCGTTATCATCATCTTTATCATCTGAAAAATAAAAAAAATTAGAATTTATTAAATTTCTTAAGAAATGATCATATATCGTACACGCTATTATGTGTTAAAATTATCATATGTTCGAAAATATTTAGAATTAATATCCACCTAACCAAATTAAAACCTTTCAACGTCTGATTATTAAGTGATGACACTATTGCACAACACCGAAAAATAAATCCACTGCAGACACCACGGGTTGCTCTTTCTGATCAGCAGCAAGATATCTTTTTCATAAAGGACACTGAGTGATATGATCAATAGTCCAAAATCATTAATCCAAAATCAAGATTCATATTTTTAATGTCCACTGCTATTTCAAGAAATTTTGGAAGACACACTTTGTTCCTGAAGTATTAATTTCAATAAACAAACAAACAAACAAACAAACAAACAAACAAACAAATTAATAAAATAAAATAAAAAGATCCATCAATAAACTGTATAAATAATTACTGAATTTTTATTTTATATCTTTCCTTTTTTTTTTTTTTTAATTTCGCTTTTAAATGCTTTTACATCATTTTTTTTTTTTTTTTTTTTTTTTTTTTTTAAATATAATGTAAATTTAAAGAAAAAAAATGCTGCATCATCATATTCTGAGTGCAGAAAGTTACAGATCAGCCGACAGCAACGTTAACAATTCCATTACAAAAACAGCAAATGAGAATCACAGCATGAACACGCTTCATGTGTGTGTCTCGTTATAATTGAGATGACAATTTTTGTAAAAATTTTCTTTGTCTCGTGAGCAGTTCTTCACTCGGTTGCTGATGATATTTTATTTCTCAACTTTCTGTCTCGGCCAATAAACACCTGTTATTTCTGTTCAAAAATGAGTTTTATGATATTCTTTTCCGTTAATTCGTGCTTTAACGTTTCTTAATTATCATTATCATTATCATCATCATCATCATCATCATTATTATTATTATTATTATTATTATTATTATTATTATTATTATTATTATATAAAAAAAAAAATATGTTAACTATGTTACTGTTAAGGTCCATACAAAAACAACTTTCTATAAGCAGGAAAGAGTATTTTTAAAGATACCTTCCCGTAAAAAGTAATAACTAGCTGAAGCTGAAGGAGAAGCTAAGCTGTGGTTCGTTCACATGACTACATTTTCCAGAAGAAAATCTATTTTTCAATGGATCAGTTGATGGTCACGTGTGTTTGAAACATTTCAAAGAATTGTAAAGAAAAGCTTCATTTGCGTTTTAAATTCAAATGAAGCATTAAGATTGTGTTACTCTGGTTTTTGAAAGGATTCTTGTGACAGTAACAAATATGTAAAGAGAATTCAATATGTCTTTTTATGTATATGTGTATGTATATATGTATGTATGTATGTATATGTATTTATATATGTATGTATGTATTTAATTTATATTATTTTATTTTGTAATATTTTATTCGTTCTTTATTATTCATTTTACGTTTATTTTATCCTGTTTGTTTGTTTGTAAAATTATATCAATGCCATACATATTTTCCTGAATGATCTCTTCAGTTTAAACGGTTTCAAAGTCTTTGTAAAGACGTAAGTTCGTCATCTTTTATTGAACAACCTTAAAACAAGTCTGAGAGAAAAGTATCGATTACTTTGTACATCAAAATATTTATTTTCATTATGCGGAAACAAGTAAGGAAGGTTTTCTCATTTCAAATCATTTTTTTTCTCCATCTTTCTTTGAGTGTTTCTTTTTATCTGATAACAGTTATGTAAAGTGTTTGTTTAAAATCTCTAAATGCATGTTGCTTTCAGAGTTCTTTTGAACGTTATCGTCAGCATATGGCCATCCTTGATTCTCGAAATCTGTAAAGTAAAAAATTTATTTTATGACGCCCCAAAGTACGTTCTATGTCACAGAGAAATGATACGCAAAGAGCTTTGAATATAATTATTATTTTCGATAGTTCTCTGTGTTTTCAAAATATATTTAATTTATATATTTTTTATATTTAATTTGTCGTAGAACATATTCTCAAAAGACAAATGAAAGATGGTAATAATTATTATATATATTAAAATCAGATGTTACTGTTGAAATAATTTTGTTTGGACGCTTATTTACGTCTGACAGTTTGATTTAGGTTTTAAAAAAATATATTTTTCAGACAATTAAACGTCGAGAGAGAGAGAGAGAGAGAGAGAGAGAGAGAGAGAGAGAGAGAGAGAGAGAGAGAGAGAGAGAGAGAGAGAGAGAGAGAGAGAGAGAGAGAGAGAGAGAGAGCGAGCTTTGGAAAAATAAAATCTAGAGGCCCAGAATTATCTTGCGTCATAAATATCTTAACACCTCAAATGTCAGCAACAAGTAAAACATTAACCAGAGACAGTGAGATTTATCAAATCTATTCTAAATGTGAACTATCTACATATCTGTCTTATTCACCTGTACTTGTAATGATAAATAAAACAGAAAGATTAATAATACGTTATTCAAGAAAAATCATCACTGATATTTATAATAAAAGAAACGGACAGTACTGGCAAGAAATAATAACGAACAATAAAATACAGCTTTGGGCTACACACAGATATTAACAAGACTTATGAGATGGAAATTCTTGAAGCCAAAGACAATAATTATATAAACGTGAAACTATATGAAACACATATGTAGCATTACGCATTTTATTTCCGCATAGCGGAACAACGGTTACGTACTCGTAAGTGTTATTTTTAAGCTGCAATAATAAAAATAAAAAAAACTCGTTTCTACCCACGAAGCTCATTCTACTTCAGCTCACTTTCAGATTAAAAAAATTCTTATAAAAATCTTTAACTACGTGAAACTCAGATCCTGATGATAATTAACTAAGTACAGAAATAATCATTTCAACTCGTTTAGCGTTTTCTTCTTCAAGCGACGGCGCGACCGCGTTGAATGAAACAGGTTTTCAGTCAGCAAATGTTTTATGTTAACGAAATCGGTTGCAATCTGTAACGTTAGATCTCACTGGTGATCTGCCTTGATCTCAGGTTAGTTAAAGCACCGGTTCACAGAGGGCGCTGAACGATGATGCTTTATTTAAGATTACCGGATGTCGTGGGTTCGGACTTAAGTCAGATGAAACCGATTACGTGCGTCCACTTCCGCGTGAAAATTAATTCAGTCTTTTAACAGGACGTCAACACGAAGTGAGAATAGAATCTCTGTATCATCTAAGAGTCGTGAACTTTTTACGAAATGTTGACCTTTCTCCAAAGTGTTTACATGTTAACGTGTATTGGAACTATTGTGAACAAAATCGTAGAAAATAAATTGTATCTAAATTATTATTTTGTCTGAGATAATCTCTGTCTCTCTCTCCCTCTCTCTCTCTCTTTGGGTGTCTCTGTGTGTGTGTGTGTGTGTGTGTGTGTGTGTGTGTGTGTGTGTGTGTGTGTGTGTGTGTGTGTGTGAGAGTTTTTCCGGTTTAAAAGAAAAAACTTATTTTCATTTACTGTGACTTTCACTGTTATCGTTTCTTACTGTTGTTTCAGGGTATTCTTCTAATTCAATACTTGTCACTGATCGATTTTACACTGCTTGTCGATCGATCGATCCTGGCACCTCCCTCTAGCGGATGTAACTCATTTTCCTCATTTATCTTGAAGAAAATTTCCTTTCCTTATTCCTATAGCAAATCGTAACACAACTGAATTGATTTTATTGGAAATTCAACTTTTACTGTTTACCAGTAACGGCTAAACGTGTCGACAAGAAATTACATAGTTTACTTATTTGATCAGCAGAAGTGCTGATTGACTGTTTCACCCGAGGTTGTCGTAGCTGTGTTGGAGAAGACGTCGTCAGCAAACTGTGGAGTAATATTTCCTTCACGTGTCACGAGGTGAAGATGAAGTCGATGTGGCGTAAATTTAATTGTGAAATGTTAGATTAAAGGTTTTGACTGAAAATAAAAAAATTTATAAAATACTCTCTTATTAACTGAACACTGATAACATGATTTCGATAGCGGAATTTTATTCTCGCCCAATATATTTTGTCATCGATCTAGATCAGTGTACGAAGTTCTGAAAATTGACTTCTATTTGAAAAAAAAAAAAATAATAATAATAAAAAAAACCGATCCTTTAACAAGCATACGTATCTGAAAACAAATCAAAACGTCTTGAACTTCCACTATAGAATTTTTCTACTTTAAAAGAAAAAAAGAGTTCAAAGTGATGTTACTGCGCAGTATAAATCGTTTAACGACGATTGCTACAGTTTGTATAAATATAACCATTAATATATGGATTGTGGTTTGTGTATTGCTTTAAAGTGCGGTTTTAAACCACTATGTATGTTGTCTCTTTTTTTGAAGGCAAAAACTGTATTTGCATATGTGGCTGAATATTTTTACGAATGTCCTTAATCAAAACGTACATATTTTACATCTGAATTTCTTTTCTTCTGTACTGCTAAATATACACTTTAAGCATTCATTCATGTCTTTATTAAGAGTAAAAAAAAATAGCAAAAAAAGCCTTCAAAATAACATCAAAAAATTAAAAATAGCATTATTTTTGTAAAATGCGAAAATAATGTCGTCCTAAACTGTATTGATTTTTAAGTGCATGTAATTTAGACAGATCTGTATTCCATTGTTAACCGTTTTTTTTTTTTTTTTTTTTTTTTTTTAATGTCAAGAATTAACAACGTTCTGACCTTCCTTGTCGTCACGATGATTTTAATTCGGATTGAAACATCTCTAAATCTTCTGCATCAGCCTCGTTTCTCGCTTTTATTAACAGAGTTTACTGACAATGACAGGTGTTGATGGGGAACGTTTTCGCTGTTACAGAACTGAATCGCTTCACTCAAGGGCGCAGTTTGTTAAAGAGGTGTTGCGACTGTTAAAGTGTACAAAGCTCGCCGTGTTTTCTCAAGCACAAATCCATGTTCATAACGAGTAGACTGACGTAACTGATTTTCTGTAATTGCTGTTGCGTTGTTTTTGTTTTTTACTACGTTTTTTTCTGTCAGTTTTGTTTTGTTCGTGTCATTTCTTTTTAAACAGACTTGTCATTTTGAATTATCAAACGCAGTAATAGATCATTGGCTCCTGCTACAGTTTAAATTGATTATAATGTTGTATTGTTATATATAAAACGGGTTGGCAACAAAAGGGAAAACAAATTAATATTAAAAAGTTTAAAAAAAAAAAAATTAAATTAGAAAGAAACCGAACTTTGACATCTGTTTTTTCCCTAAAAGCACATTTTAAAACTTTTTAAAGATTTAAATTATTAAACGCCTGGATATTGTCCGTTATCGACCAAAATGTCGAGTTACTGTCAATAACAGATGTTACATAACGCCAAAATCAAAGTCATATACGGAAAATTTCATGTCACTCAAAGTGTCGTCTGGGAATGTCGTCTGGCTGGAACGTAAATAGACAAAATGAGCGGGACTCGAAAAAGTATTTCAGTCTCGGTTTTCATCACATCACAACCGTGATAGTCCTCTAGAATTCGGATAAGGAGACTTGTTTCACTTAGGCAGGTTGGCGCAGTGCAGAAATCATGATGTGATTTCCAGGAAAGAAGTACGATACATCATCAGAAAACAGAGTGATAAATAAAAAAAAGATATCTAAAGTACATTATCCACTCAGAGGAACATGTATATAAACGCTGATGATGAATTGCTTTTTAAATTTTCTTTACGCCTTCATTTGACAGTAACAGCTGCACTTATAAGAAATAGAAAAATATAACATTTTTATCAAACAGTTTATACAACTCATTTTTTCCCTATCTTTGATTTATCACATCTGCACTTAAGAAAATGAGAAATATCTCTTCTCTCTAACGTATTATGCAACATGTGTCAGTCTCTATTCCTGTCTTTAACTTAAAAATGCTGTTGTCACATTTAGTTTTTCCTTTACAAAGAAACTGACACTGTCATTACTGTCAAATTAGTCAGTGTATCAAACCTTTCTTTAAGAGAAGAATTCACAGTAAAAACTGAATTTCGCAAAAAGCGTCGAATGTCTTGTTTTGTACATAATTGCGTGCAAACGGTAATGTCTAACTGCAGATAATTCCCACTGCCAAGATTGGCCATTAAAATCGGAGATTTTTATTCGTTTTCAGTAAATTATACAAACATTACGTTTATTAAAGATGTTTTTCAACCAAAAAAGAATGATGTCGTTTCGACGGGAATAAATCGATCTCTCACAGTTGAAACAATTCAAAAATAACTTCGTAATAATTCATACTTTCTCCTCAAAAACGTGCCTTCATCTTTCTCGCTCTCTCTCTCTCACGCACACGCACTCACACATACACACATACACTCTATCTCTATCTCTCTATCGCTTTTTCTATCTCTGTCTGATAATTTATTTTTTATTTTATTATTTTTTTTTTTTTTAATTCTCAGCAACATGCTATATTTTATTCAAATCCAGATGCATTCATAAATCACATGATATGATTTTACGCAAGAACATTTACAAAACTGGTATATCAGTACATTAAGTACATGCACCGTTATCAGCACAATGAAACGATAATAATAATGAAACCGTCTGCAACTTTTATCCAACGTATCATGGGCTATAATCATTTCTATAACCAAAACTATCTTCTAATTTTTTTTCTTTCTCTAAATATACAGGATTAAGCGCGTTGACCTGCGAATTTTGTATCAGAAAATCGTATTTCAAGGGTGTTTATCTATTTATAATGCACAGCAGACTCAGAATTTAAAATTGAACATGATTTGACGTCTTCTGGGGAAAAGCCAGCGGCCATTTGCCTGGTGATTATTACAGAAATTTGACTAAACTTGAAACTAATCTGACTGTCATTACACGTTGTGTCTGGATGTTCTACAGATATGTGTGTCATTAACTAATTAAAATACACTCGAGTACTTGCACTTCGGGCTATTTTAAAACTGGAAACGTTTGTAACCCTGTCAGCTTTCTTCAAAATGCAGAAGTCATTAAAAAAAATGGGGAAGAGATTTAAATAGGAAATCAGCTATTACTTTTTATTATGACTATTATAGATATTTTTGTAGCCACCTTGCATCCTCGGTATTTTGTTAGTTTATTGCCATAACCTAACTTTTTTTAGCAAATATAGGTTGCCAGTAACAAATAAAACTATATTTTGGAAATCTTTTTAAAGTTGGTTATTTGTTTATCTGGAGATAACTCTCTTTCTAAAAGACACGGAAGTGGGTAAATGTTTTCCTTCGTATCCTAGAAGATTTTTTTGTTTGTTTTTTTGTTTAAACCCATCTATCTTCATCTCAAACTTGATTCATTTATCACAACCCAGACATTTCACGTTACAGCTTCTGCAAAACCTCACAAATGATTTCATTTTATTTATTTGTTTATTTATTTTTTGATTATTTTTATTTTAAGAACACTAAAGTATTGTTTGTTTTATTTACAGTTTTATAGATTTTTTTTTTTTTTTGTCTGCACTTTTCAATCACTGTTCTGTTATTTTTTATTTATTGCCTATGAAATGAGAATAGTGGGCGGGCTCGGGGTGAACTGTCTTACATGTTACATACTAAACAGCTGACTCTGTTCCTTAACACCCATCTATCTGATGTAGGTATTTAATTGAAATTGATCGGGCAGTGTGTTTAAATAGTAAATAACTAACTGTATTTGCTACAGGAAGTCAGTATTTAAAGTGCACAGTTCCTATTTTTTTTTTCTTTTTTTTTTATAATATTTTTGGTTGTTTGTTGTTGTTTTGCGTTGTTTGTTTTTTTTTTTTTTTTTTTTTTTTTTGTTCAACCAATATTAATTAACAAAGAAATATAACAAGAAAAGAGTACAAAGAAAATAAAAGATATCTAGACCCTGCCATTTCTTTGTAATGATGACGTCACTGCGTACACTGGAGGACCGATTTGGTTCCTTCTGGAGTTGTCAGAAGAAGAAAAAAAATAGAACTATAAGTCCTCCGGTTATGAGTGGGGAAAATGGCGGTTTTCAAATATTTTGTAACAATTATTTTATTGCCGTTCTTTGCAATAAGCGATAATAGATCGTCCAAAACATTAAAACAATAACGTAGAAGTAGTAATAATTTTAATTAAATCATATCGTCACGAAAATCCACAGGTAGACTTTAATTGAAATAAATGTATAATTTTAAATGTTTTTACAATTAGTATATTTTGAGTTGGCATTTGACTAAAAATATCGAGCCAGCGTGGTTAAACAGTAAACAACCAACTTAACTTAATTCTGTTTCTAATTGAAGAATATCTTTTATCAGCACGTCTGTTTTGAATTCCGAGTGAACTGAAATCTGCTGAGTAATTCGGTTTAACAGTAAAAACAATTAAGTGTATTTTTAACAACAAACCTAACTGGAGTTTTGCATCTAATTGAAATTTACTGGGCAGTAGTTGTTGTTGATTTTTTTTGTGTGAAATATGCTGGTTAACTCTGACTCTCTTTCGCTTATCAGCATGCCCTGGCTTGTACAAACATTTGCGATGCTGAACAAACCGCAGTGGTACGTTGCAGATAATTTGCTGTCATTAGCGAGATGCGAAACGCACATTTCCAGTTCTGATAAGAACTCATTTCTTATTGGATATTTTACAGAAACTAAACATGTATATGTACGCGTGTATGTGCATGGTGTGTGTGTGTGTGTGTGTGTGTGTGTGTGTGTGTGTGTGTGTGTGTGTGTGTATATATATTGCAGAATCATGATTTCGAAAAAAAAAACACCCAGTAACATAACATTGTGAGGTTTCCTAGATTCTGCAGCAATTACTGACATAAACAAGTGTTGGTAATCGACTTAGATGAAAAGAAGTAAAGTCATTATTTATTATCAGATCTCAGGAGTAATCGTTATGGGAGCAACAACAATGGTAGAAGTAATAGTAGTGTTAGTTTCAGCAGTAGCAGCAGCAGCATCAGTAGTAGTAGTAGTAGTAGTAGTAGTAGTAGTAGTAGTAATAGACGTAGTAGTAGTATAAATAGTAACGGTAATAGTAGTAGTAGTTGTTGTAGTAACAGTATTAACAGTAGTAGTAGTAGCAGCAGAAACAGTAGCAGTAATTACTATTATTATAACAGGTTTTGTTGCGTATGTTTTAAACATATTAAAAAAAAGAACACTTTTCCTCTCTCTAACTCCAGCATCTCTGTTACGTTCGTTTACATAGTAATCTGCAGGTTAATTCCGAAAACAACTCCAACAATTATACTATACATCATTTCCAGATTTATTGTTCAGTATTTATGTAGTATCACGACATCGTCCATTTTAAGCTTACTTAAAGACAGTCAACAGCTCTGCGTATAAAACAAATCTACTCGCTTTTAGCTTGAACGTCATACGCAGCAGACTGCCTCTCCTGTTTACTGAACATGCCAAAAGCATGCTTCCCGTGCACGGCTTTCTGAGTTATCGTAACGCTTGGCAACCCATCAGATAACGAGTAGAAATAACAGTTATTTATTGCACACGCTGGGAGGCGTCAGGTGAGTCTGGTATTACATATGAAATAACCAAGGTAGAGAACAGCAGCAAGATTGAATAGTAAGTTGTTTTTTTTGCAGAAAAAAAAAAAAAAAAAAAAAAAAGTGAAAAAATGTTAAAAAAAGAAAAATATAGATATGTAAATATGTAGATATTTTTGCACGTCTTTGAAGTATTTTTATCTAAGTTTCCTGTCTGTAAGTCTGTGTACGTATGGCCGATAGAGATTATTTATTTCCAGGTAATTTCCTAAACCACCGCTGTTTCATGGTCATAAAGGTGTGTTCCACCGAAATAACTTACTGTTACTGACTGTTATATTAATAATTATACAAAGATATTATTTTTGTTTTAACAGAGATGACCATGTCTGTGTTTTTGTGGTAGTAAACGCTTGTGAAATGATCTAATTTGTTCACAGACTGACAGACAGACAGACAAACAGACTCACTAACTGGCTGAATGAAAGATTCACTCAGTGAAAGAACAAATGTTTTTTTTTTTTTTCATTTAATTTATTTGCCTAATTTATTATTTATGATACTAAACATCTAGGAGTATTTGTTTTGTTTTTTTTACATCTGTTTTTAGTTTGCAATTAGACCCAACTGAAATGATGTTATTCCCAATATACATGAATATTTCTCAACACTTTACACCGTCCGATGTGTTGCTTTTTGTTAGTTTGTTGTTGTTGTTGTTGTTGGAGGTTTTGGTGGTGGTTTTTTCAGGACATTTCATCTATCGAAAGGTGTTGTTGTTGCTGGGGTGTTTTTATTTTTGGAGGGAAGTCAGGACATTTGATCTATCGAGAGTTCGAAGAACCACATTACTCTCATTATTTCTGTATTTCTACAAGGAGAGATTCTTGGTTGTTAACTGTCGTCATATTCAGTCACTCGGTGCTAGCTACTAGAAACAGTCAGAATTGTCTAGCTGGTGATTATCACACAGTCAGACAGGATTAACAATAGCCTCCAAACAGATCCGACAAAACCTCTTCTAAAGAAGAAGCCTCTAGGTGTGTTATTTGTCCTGAACAACATTACCTCGATTAGATTTTCTTAATAATAAGAAGTGATTAGACAGCCTTCCTCTCACTAGTACAGTGCAGTTAATTGATATCGTCTTTCTATGCAGCTGAAATAGTGTTCATCTGACTAGTACTGTGCAATAACTGAGATTGTCTTACTTTGACTAGTACTATCCAATAAACTGAAATAGTCTTACTCTGACTAGTACTGTCCAATAAACTGAGATAGTCTTACTCTGACTAGTACTATCCAATAAACTGAAATAGTCTTACTGTGACTAGTACTATCCAATAAACTGAAATAGTCTTACTCTGACTAGTACTATCCAATAAACTGAGATAGTCTTACTGTGGCTAGCCCTATCCAATAAACTGACATAGCCTTACTCTGATTGGTACTAAGCAACTGAGATAGCCTTCCTCTGGCTAGTATTATGTAAATGACTAAAACAGTCTTCTGTGACTAGAACCAGGGACTTGAGACAGTCTTGCTCTTACTAGTAGTATTTAATTTATTGAAATAGTCTTGCACTGACTAGATGGTCGTACTATAACTGGTATTATGCAATTGAAATGATATTTCATTGACTACAGCTGTATAACTGAGTCTTCCTTTGACAAGAACTGTACAATTAATTGAAATACTTCTTTTTCATATTCTGGTGAAGAACACAAATTTTGAAAATTGTTACTGTGAGTTGCTACGTGTGAATGCCTCTCTGACTGCTGGCAATTCCAAGCTCTAATTAATTACACGAAAACTTCTCTCACAATCTCAGACAGCGTGTTAAAGATATTTGTGGCAACAAACTTCATTATTTAGGGTTTTGACAAGGTAGCGAGATGATTCATACGTCGTACGTGTAAATCTGTAGTATTGGCAATTTTATCGAGTTGTTCAAGGCCTTTTCATGTAACAGGTAAATGATGAAATCAATATATGAAATTAGTCTGGCTCTGTGGAGATCAAGATCCCACCAAACACGTTTACGTGAGAGTTACTGTGATGTATCCAGCTGAGCTAACTGGATTTTCCGCCGATGGTGGTCCACGTTCAAAGGTAATCTCGAAAATGTTTTTACACATTGGTAGAAGATAAAATACCAATGCTACCAGTTACTTTCGGCTGCCGATATCTATAAGGGTTGTAGGTCGTGATAGAGAGAACGCCTCAGGCGCTACAGATTACGAGATCGATTCTTGAAATAGTTCTATTAGGCCGTTTTCACAGTTTTTCTTGCAGTCATTTATTCAGTGACTTGTGTGCCAGTCACTGTATTTTTGTAGCTATTGCCGCGGGTGAATATCCCACAGTTGAAATCTTAAGCTAATACAGAGATCGTGTGGGTCTTGAAATATGGGTTAAACGATATCAAAATATTTTAGCTAAATGATAAAAATGCTCCACAGTGTTTCACCCGCAAGCAAGTATATACCAGAAAAGGAAAAACGACGATAATTCAAAGCACACAGATGCTGTTCAGAAAGGGATTCGTGAAGTCCAAATGACTCACGTGGAGACAAGTAACAGCTAATCAGATCAGGAGCTCACGAATCAAACGAATTTCATTATTTTATTACATTGTAGTGGTAACAGAATAAATCTACTACTCAGTATATTAGCAACATACACCCGTACCTGAATATCTACCTATTAAGCTGTGTACCCACATACAAAGATACCTCCTATCTACCTATATATACAAACACATACATGTAAAGACGTATATTACCAAATAAAAATTTTAAGTGTGAACACATACACACTCACACACATACATCACTCAATTAACTGACAAATTATATTAATAAAAAAAATAATAATAATACTAATTGTATAATTTCAGCAGTTTACATTATAATTATCACCCAAATATACAAAATCCTACCACAAACTGATTTTCTAATATACGTAATTACTGTAATATGTTTTCTGATTATATATACGTCGTTACTGATAAAAGCGTCAGATATCATAGAGTTTTCAAGTACCAGTATGTGTAATTTAACTTGAAAAAAAACAACATAAAAAAACATCATGTAATTATGTTAATAGCTTCAAATTTTCTCATTTACATAAATAGCAGACATGTATACCTTTGGCAATGTTCCTTAAACTTTTTTTTTTTTTTTTTTCTTCATATGTTTTTTACTCTTTTTTTTTTTAACAACAAGGCCGGTAAAAATAAAAGGCTGATTAAACACACTGTGTTGCTTTTGCTGGTATGTACATATATTAACAATACTTAAGCACGTCTGTTTAACGAAAAACAGTTTTGGTTATTTCAGCCTGAAGTAATTATTTTCTGTCTGTTAACTTCAACGGATGTGACATCGTTAGTCTCGATTTTAAGCATATGTCAGATTTCAAGTAAATGTACACAGACTGATGCTGCGCCGTTTGATTAGGGAAAGCGATTTTTTTCTCTCCTCTTTTCGACTTATGCAACTTTGCAAAACAACTGGCTAGAGTGAACAAACATTTCAGACGTTTAATAAGCAGTTAATGTGTTTGACTACGGTCCAATTCATATCAACGTTTTCATTTAACTTGTTAGTTATATATGATGACAGCTGGCGGCAATATGATATGTTTAATCATGTTTTTATTATCATATTCTTACAGCTTGTAGTTTATAATAAAAATCACTGTAGAAGTGATGTATACATTAAAATATCTATTATTAATAATAAAATAACAACTGACCAGGTTTAGGAAAAAAACAACAACTGTTAAGTAGATTCAACATACAGAGATTCGCCAAAGAAACCATACTGTTTACATCCCATACATTTAGTCAACCGAAGTTTATGAAGAAACTATACAGTGGTCAGAGACCATTCCGGTTCACGACAATTCCCCACGGCATAGGTTACTGTATGTGCTTTCCCGTCTACGGGAAGGTCGATATAAACGTCTCTTGCTGCTGTTCAAAATGAAAAGCTGTCTGCAAGGCAGCAGCGGGTCTTCTTTCTGATTGGCCTTATCGTCACCATAATTATATGTGGCATCATATAAACATAAATTAAACTGTATGTAGACGTCCGCGATAAATACAGCAATTCTTGTCTTTTACACGTAGCCAGAGTCTCTCACATTGCTCAAATTCCTACATATTTGTTTCATTACGAAACTCAGTTAATTAAACAGTCTTGGGCACGGCTGACTCTTGTCAACAAAACCTAGATCTGCTGCAGATCATTAAATCAGTCTGGCGTTTAGCATTCCAATTATGTCATTCATTCTTCTCAGCAGATAGACGCGTAATTGATTCTGCATGTCCAGCATCTCGTGACAGATGATATTAAGTAAGAGGTCTGCCACTTTTGTAGGGCTACACAATGAACTGGATTGATGTCTGTCGCACTGTTCCTTGCGTTTTAAAGCAGTGTGTCTACACGTATTAATCTTTGTATGAAATCATATATCTACGGCTCGGGGGAGGCAACTGTGTTCCCAATTTCGGGAAACTGGAGAAAATTTGGGCAAAACTTTGCATTTTTATCTGCGTAAAATAACAGAGCAAATGAACTCCTGTGCTCCCATGAGAAAAGAGTCCCACACTGCATGCAGATTAATATTCCGCTTAATGTTATAAATTATATGTTAATAATATAATTTGAATATATATTAGAAAATGGATTTATCCTTGTCCGTGTAAAAAAAATATGCATGTATAAGGAACAGTTTCAGGGTTTTAGCAGGGCGCCATAATGTCTTGGATTTAGGGTTCAAGAAACATATTAATGAAATAAAAATAAACATGTCAACAAAATAGACCAGCAAAAGATGTTTTCATATAACAGACATCTGCTTTCTATAAATTGTTGTCAGTAAGTTTGTGTGTTACTGAGTTAACAACAGAGAGCTGACTTAAAGATCTGATGCTGTGTTATATTCGTCTTTATGTACCTGACTTAGAACTAGATTATTTAAACAGTGTGCCAGTGATTACTTAGTTGTTGGCCCAGACAGTGAATCGTTCTTTAATTTTCAAAAGCAAAGTCAAAAAATCACTTTTACAGGTTTAAATTTCTGTTGAGAAAGCAATGGTGGTGAATAACTGTATAAGTAAAGAAAAACATTAGTTTGTTTCTGTTTAGTCTGTTACTTGTAAGTTGTCATCATTTCTTTATTATATACATGATCAAAGAGTTTGAAATTTAAATTATATAGTATAACCTATTAAGGCATTTTTTTATATAATTTTAATTATAATTTGGTTCTAATTTTTTATTTATTTTATATTTTATAATTTACTTATTTCCTTCTTGTTGTTGTATTTTTTTTGTTCTTGTTTTATCCCCATTTTTGTTTTACTCACAGTAAATTTGATTCAGAATCTTTTCAACAGAAGCATTTACTGTGTATTTGACTCTTAGGATCATTAAGAAATGAATTAATGAAGACTAAAGCTTATTTTGGAAGATGCATAACTAACTACACATTTTTTTTTTATTTAAAGAAAGCCTTAAACCACCTGAAAAATAATAAAACAAAGGAATGTCACCTTTGATACAGTTGTTGATTATCTATTCTTTGATATTTAACTATAAATATACTAAACTAAGATATGTTGTTTTATAAACAAAACTGCGCATCTGTAAACAGGCTAAGCCCGGATCCAGTATGGAGAATTATTTGCAAAGGAAAATTATTATTCGTAGAAACGTTTATGTCGATAAAAAAACATAATAGACTGTCAAGAAAATAATGTTAGTTAAAGTCACACACACACACACACACACACACACACACACACACATCGTTATTTTTCTATAGAGTCACTGTTTCAGTTATTCATCTAAAAGTTTATTTTCAGTAACATAAATGTTTAACTGTAGTTCTGTATGTTTTGTTAATTAACTATTCTAAGCTAGAGTTTGTTTTGAACACTACTCTAATTTTATAATAATAATAATAATTATAATAATAATAATAATAAAAATAATAATAATTAGTAATAACGATAGTAGTAGTAGTAATAGTAGTAGTAAAAGCTTCAGTGGTAGCAATAATAATAATAATAATAATAATAATAATAATAATAACTTTTGAGACAAAACTAATTTCTGAAACTGAGAATGTGACAGAAACGTGAGCAGTACAAACCTTTCTTTTCGCGGCAGCTAACTGAAGTCTGCGTTTGTTTCCGGCGTCGCTCTTGAAGTTCTTCACCCAGATGTTATATCCGATTTTCGAATAGGAAAAAATGAGGATCACGAGAGGTCCGAAGTACTGCAGGACCATGAGCGCCAAGCTGTAGGCATACTTCTTGCTCTGGTCTTCCCACATTTCCAGACACTGGCCGCTGGTGTTGGAGAAGTAGATCATCCGAGATTTGAGCAGAGTGGGCAAGGGTATGGCCAGCGAAATGGCCCATATCGCGGCTATGACGAACACCGTTTTCCGCGGGGTGATCCGCTTCACAAACGGGTGTACGATGGCGATGTACCGGTCTATGCTCATGGCGACAAGCGTGTAGGAACTCATCAGAACCATGACGACCTGGATGTAGAGGACCACGGGACACATCCCAGCCTCGAATGGCCAGTAGTTTTTGAGGTTGACGATGAAGGTGAAAGGAATACAGAAAATTGCCAGGAGTATGTCGCTGATGGCCAGGTTCACTATGAAGTAGTTGGGCACGGTGTGCATCCTCTTGTAAGCGAACACGAGGTAGCAGACGATGGTGTTGCCGCCGATTGCGGTGATGGTGATGACGGAGTAGAGAATGATGAGAAACGTCTCGACATGTTCGGATATTTCCCAAGGAAACTGTTCCTGGTTTTCTGTGACATTCATTACTCACTAAGTGACAAACACAACTAAAACCGAAATACTTCACGTAATATCGGTTTATAGATTAAATCCTTTTGTTCTTAATTCTGCACAATAAATTCCACGTTTTCCAAAAATTTGAAAAAAAGAAAAAAATAATAATAATAATAAATAAATAAAATATCTAACTATATATCAAAAATTCAAAATACATCAGTTGTAATTTTTTTTTTGCTGTTAATAAAATAATATTTACTTATTATTTTTAACAAGCCATCAATCGTGTGCTTCTTTCGAAAGATTTCCTTGACATGATGAAGTTTTATATCAGCCCTCACTTCTTTTACTACGAAGAAATAGCCAGTAAAAGTAAAATTTACTAGGATGACTGACTAACTCTGTATTTCTGTTATTTATTATTTTTTATGGTTATTATACTCCCTCACGTGCTGGTCTGTGTGTAACGTAATAATGTACTCCATGTTGCTTCAAAATATGTTAATTAAAACTGTATCCAATAATCTTCGTCTGGTGTTTTTTTTTATATTCTTTTTTTATTTTGCCGCTGTTGTTGCTGTTTGGTTTTTTTCTTCTTCTTCTTCTTCTTCTTGTTTCCTTCCTAATCACAACAATATCAGCTTCATTGTGGAGACATTAGACCCATGCAGTTTCAAATGAATTTATTATTATTTTAAATTAACATTTTCCTTTCAAGATATTTTTTTTTTTTAACTCCAGCTAATTTTGTTTTCTTCTTTTGGTTAGATCAACGTTGTTTTCTCCAGATCTGTTATTGTTGTTTTCACATAAATATCACAATTTATTCGCCTCAGAATAAATTTGTATTCTTTTTAATTTTTTTCCTTAATTGTTTTTTTATTTCAAATTCTTAAAACATTCCGCCGTTAATACCTTGAATTTCAATTTTCTTCCGTTTCTTTTTTTTTTCTTTCCTTCTCCTTTTTTAATATTTTTTTATTTTTTTTTTTTTTTTAATTGTTTTGTTCTTTCGGTCGATTTAATTTCAAAACGTCAAAACACTTCCAGTTTTAGAAAAGTATGTAAACCTCCCTTTACCAACCAGAAAACTTTTCTTTTTTTTTCTTCTTTTATTATTCCGCTGTAATCCATTCAGTGTAATTTCCTCCATGTGCCGGCGCCTCACATCAGAAGCTAAAAGCATTTACTATTCGTTTTATCATTTCTTTTTCTCCTTTTTTTTTTTTTTTTTTTTTTTTTTTTTTTTCCGAAAAGGTAAATAGATAGATGTTATTCTCGAATAAATATGATGTTTATCTGCGAGGCTGCATTTTATCAGCGGGAAGACCCGTCTTCCAACCGACACCTTGCCATTGGAAGAAACGGGGAAAAGTTACAAGAGCCGATATGACTGGACGACTAACGTCAGCTAAAATAATCGAAAATACAGGCGCACACTACACACACACACACGCGGCCACTGTGCAGCGTAGAGCGCGGAGGCAAATCGTTAGGTAACCGATACAGCGTATATTATTGGTAACCAATAAATAACTGTTCGTTTTCGCTGAAGGGTTAGGTCAATGATTTAATTAAACCCGACACGGACTGACGCGCATGTCCGCCGTGTTACGTACTCTGAACGATTACGCAAGAAGTCAGAAAAACGCGCTGAACTTGCAGCAGGTTCGAAAAACGAGCTTTTGTCATATAAAAGAATGTGATAATAAATATATTTTTTGTGTTTTTGTTTAATGATGCACTGAACATATTTTAATTTAAGTGATGTGGCGTCATGTGTATGTGGTCGATTTTCGCACGGAAAATCAGAGAGGAAACTCGCTTCCGCTAAGCGGTCACGTTTTCTTTGTTTTCTTTTCTCTTATCCTTTTTATTTTTTTTTTCTTAGTTTATTTTTTTTTTTTTTTTTTTTTTCTTAGTTTTATTTTTATTTTTATTTTTTTCTTGAATATTTATTTATTTTATTTATTTATTTATTTATTATTTGTATTTTTTTTTTTTTTTTTAGTGATTAGATGGCAAGAAAAAACATATCACTGCTTTAGGTAAGAGTGATAGAGTTCTTAAAAGCGAAATGATTTATATTGACTAAAATATAATATTATTAAAAATAAATAAATTAGTATTTTATGCACTGAACATATTTTAATCTAAATGATATGGCGTCATGTATGTGGTCGATTTGCGTACGGAAAATGAGAGAGGAAACCCGCTTCCGTAAAGCAGTCACGTTTTCTTTCTATTCTTTTTTCTGTTTCTTTTTTTTTTTTTTTTTTTTTTTTTTTTTTTTTTTTTTTTTTTTTCTCTGTTTTTCTTTTTATTTATTTATAATATTTTTTGTTTTATTTATTTATTTATTTATTTTTTAAATTTTTATTGATTAGATGACAAGAAAACACATATCACTGTTTTAGGTTAGAGTGATAAAGTTCTTAAAGAGAAAGGGTTTATTTTTACTAAAGTATAATATTATTTACAGGCAGTTAGTTGCCTTCTCTTTTTCTCTTACTTCAATTTGCATTAATTGTGTGTGTATTGCATATGTGTCGCTGTAAATATGTGCCTGTGTGTGTGCGTGTGTGTGTGAGAGAGAGAGAGAGAGAAACGAAAGTGACTATCGGAGTAATTTGTCATCGTCTACAGGACTCTGTGAATATCACTTACAGAAAAACAAGTATGGATTTACGGGATCTCGCTGTATTACCGAGCAACGCCTTGAGGCGGGAAGCTGTAGCGATGTGCTGTGTCTCTGTACACAGCTGATTACGGGGGGGGGGGGTAATACTGCTGAGACTTCTCGCTAACTCATGTTAAATAACGTCTTGGACAATAACAAAAATAATTTTTCCCCAGCTATTGCTATTGTTCTTGTTTTATATATTTTATTTTATTTTTTTATTATTATTATTATTATTATTTTTTTTTAAGTATTATTAGTTTTCATATATATATACTATATATATATATACTATTGTGGGGTCACTTGCTTTGTGCTTATCCATATCCCCTTCTCATTCTCATGTCATTCACGCATTCAGACATATCTATCAAGCATACCCATATCTCTCTCTCTCTCTCTCTCTCTCTCTCTCTCTCTCTCTCTCTCTCTCTCTCTCTCTCTCTCTCTCTCTCTCAATGTTTTTCGTATTCTCTGTCTGTCCGTGTGTCCGTCTACCTCGCACGGTCTTTCTTTCTCTCATATATTTCTTTCTTTTTCATACTCTTTCAATTTTTCTTTGTTTTTCTTCTTTTTCCCGTTTTACATTATCCTCATAGATCGTCACACGTGAGACACGAACTGGAGAAGTCTGCAAGCTAAACTAAAAGGGCTTTTTTTTTTAACGTAGAAGTGATTTTCCTTAATAAGCAAGAATACGAAACGAAAGCAGTGTTTTCTTTTGTGTTTTCTTTAATAAGAAAAATCAGACACGTCTGACCAAAACGTGAACTTGCGACTATTATTATTATTTTCAAAAACGCAGACGACCGTTAATAAGCTTTCCTCCAGAATGGAATTAGTCATCACCGAACACCACTGCCAGGTGTTGATGTTGAATGATTAAAAATGTTTCTAATGCACGTGGATTTAACCATACGCTAATCAAAATGAAGCAGAGAGCGTCACAAATCCGCAGACGCCTAAAAAAAAAAATTACTATAGGATGAAATTCGATATAAATATTTCGACAAATAAAGCAGATTTTGTAACAAGAAGTTTCTAAGTTTTATATTACGTTTAGGGCCTCGTCAAGCATAAATCCGGCATTGGATGCATTCATACACAAAACATACAGCAGAATCTCACTGGTTCAATGTTATAATTGTAGTCCTCAGAGTATATGTGTGTGTGTGTATATATACACATATATTCCTGTAAAGATCTTTGAACGTTTTATTTTATATATATATATATGCATGTGTGTGTGTGTTTCCTTTTCTTTTTGTTTTTGTTTTTTCTGTTTTTCTTTGCTCGCTAAATGATGTTGTTAAGTTCTTAACGTTCGACTACGACCAGACGAATGTAAGTCTTCTGTCAATATTACCAGTATCTTGATCCGCTAATCCGTGAAATACGAAAAGAAAAACCATCGAAACGAGACTAACTTTACTGTGACTGCACATTTGTTTAGTTCAGCGTCAGGATTAATTATTTACGCGAAACGATCTGTAGATAAATCAGAGAATCGCTCAAATATCTCTGCAATCTTTTCTCTGTCATGCTGCCCACCGGGCGGCTATCAGTATCGATATCTCTATAGTACAGCCGATGTTACAGTGACTGCTGGATGAATCGTGTTTCACAGAAACAGTATCAGTAACATCGAGTGTATTCTCATAAACTCTTCAGAGCAGAGTTTCTTTAACGGCTGAAAGGTAAAAAAAAAAAAAAAAAAAAATAGATGAAGGAGTCACTTCATTTACTGAGATTTTTTAAATATTATTATCATTGTTGTTCTGCTCTAAAAAAAAAAAAAAATAACTACGAATACCTTTTGAGTGATTAGTCAGCTTAAGTTGCTCTTTAATGTCAAGTGGAATTGGAAATGATATTAAAAGAAATGTATTGTTAATTATCTTTACATGCCTTTTTTCTTCTTTCTTGACATATGTTTACGATGTTCAAAAACTGAAATAAAGTAGATACTTTACAAATGCAGTTTTTTTTTTTTTTTAATTTCTTATGTAACAAAATGAATTATTTACATATAAAATTATTAGAGTATAAAAAAAATTGCAAATTTAGTCACAGGTGGGTTAAAAACTCGAGGATGAATCGAATGGCACTGAAACAGTTTAAGAAATACAATAGTGTTCTGAAAGAAATATCATGATGTCATATTTACAAACAATCGCCAGTTGTTGGTTTTTATTGCTGTTGTTGTTGTCGTTTTGATAACCATTGCTGAAGAAGATTTTATTGTTGTTGTTCTTTTTCAGGTTTTCAGGTTTTAGGTTTTAATTACGGTGAATGACGCAGTATTTCTATCTTCTTGTTATTACATAGTTTGTTTCTTTGATGATCAATTTCCCTTTCATTTCACTTCCTTCTTTTTTAACTTTTTGTTGTTGTTGTAATGTTTGATTTTATAGTTTAGAGGGGGTTGTTATTGCCTGAGAAGTGTTCTTTTTGTTTTGAGGACGCGTTGATGTCGTTGTTTTATTATTCTTTTCGAAGTTTCACTTTAGAATTACAATTTGAGAACAAGGTTCCAAAAAACAAAACTAAACAAAACAAATCAAAATGTCCACTGGTGGTGGATTCACCATTCCATGATGGCTAGTGTAGCATTTCGTAATTAATATCAACTAGACAAGCATCCACTGACTTGTGTGTAGACCAATCAGAAACATAACCCGGAAGCGAAAGAAAGCAAACTGATCAGCTGAAAACAAACCAGTTTTGTAATCATGGACAGATGAATGTAATTTCAGTCTTTTCTCGTGTAATTTTACAGTCAATCCACAGCAGTGTTATTACTTCAGTTTTGAAGCGTCAGTACATGACCAAAAGAAAACCAAAAATTTGACCAACTGACTCAGCGTATGACTCTTACAACAGGATCTGATAGAAGAATGCTTTATTAAAAATAAATTGTATTTAACATTTCCTATCAATAAACAAGAGCTTATAAAAAAATAAAATATTTCTTGGTACTGTTTGTTGCCAGCGTTAATTATTCATCTTATAAGAAATCCGTTTAATTTAAAGACAACATTTTGAATTTGACCAACACCGTAGAAGAAATATCTGTACTGAGAGAATTCACAAACATACAGAAAACCATAAATATTTTTGTGAAGACCTCAGATATGGTAATGGAAAAGACAGAAAACGTCAAAGATCTTGTAAGAACCAGGCAAACAAGAAATGTAGACAGATCTGTTATTGACAGACACGTATCTTGGAAGATTCAGGGATTTTTCCTAAGACAAAAAGGTCAGTGCAACTTCCTCTTCCTGTATTCAGTGGCTTTGTTGTGGGTTTTCTTTTTTTCTGTTCATATTTGTTTAGTTATTGCAGTTGTTGTTTTGTTACTTTTTCTGGTTTTTTATTTTTTATTTTTAGTTCATACTGTTTAGTTATTGCAGTTGTTATTGTTTTGTTACGGGTTTTTTTTTTGGGGGGTTGGGGTTTTTTTGTGTGTGTGTATTTTGTTTGTTTCTTTTGTTTGGGATTCTTTGTTGTTTTTTTGTTGTTTTTTAATATTTTAAAAATAGTTTTAATTGTTTTTTATTTTTTGGTTTTTATTTTTGTTTAACTTTTTTTCTGGTTGTTTTGCGTGTTAGTTAATTAATAATGTCAAACATCTTATCATCATCATCATCATCATCATTTTTTTTCATCTCTTAAAAACGTTTTAAGGGGATTTGTGAAAGGACGATGTTCATTTTAATTACATGTGGCTGTCCACTGTTTGTAGACATTTTCTTCAATGTCACTGATTTAACCAATACTTCAGTAAAACGTTGGCGCTGAAGTGAATGCCAGACGCGTGTGGCTCTAACAGACAACCATTGTCAATGGAGTAAACTAGTTGATGAGGCTGTTTGAGTACATCTCTGTCTGCTTCCAGACTTTTAATTTCCAAGGACTTGTAAGCCCACAAGCGAATACCTAATAAAGTTCACAAAGGCAAAATACAGAATTTCAGAAAAGGGTCTGCAATTGTGGTGGAAAATATAAAGAAATAAAAAATAGTCTGCAAAAATAAATAAATAAAAAAATTAAATAAATATATAATATAACTATGTTGGATTTTAATACCCAAAGTAAATGCTTGATTTTTTATTTTTGTTCGTTTCTGTTTGTTTGTTTTGTTTGGCTATTGTTTTATTTGTTTTTCTTTATTTATTATTAATTATTTTCAAACGAATATATGCATTGAAAATTAAACTTTTTATACTGTTTAGTAGTTAGTCGGAACTGGAAAAACTAGAAAACACTATCAGAGACAAATTAATGATATTACCAAGAAACAAAATCAAAGCAAAAACGTGTAAATTCTATATTAATTCACCTTTCTTTGAACATTATCTCTAGTTTTGACGTTATTATGATCATAGAATGAGCTCATATTTTGACAATAGTAAGGAGAACTTCATCAAAAATATATATATACATATATATATACAATGATATTGTTTCTGAAGACTTTAACACTAAAAGTTTACATCGAAACAAACACAACTCCTTGCGACGCCATTGTTAACGTCAAGGTGACTTCTTTTACGTCGTACTTGTGTCTATATAAGGACGACAAAAACAGAATGACGCAAGCCTGAGGGTTCTTTTTATAAAACAATTGAACATCCACTACCCCGTTGATTTTTATCCGGGATGTGGAAAAAACGGCCCTTTTCAGGGCCACCCCCACCCACCCCCTCAATCTCATGAATGAGTAGTTCTCTGTTCATAATCCTATTGCTTTGCCTAATAATAATAATAATAATAATAATAATAATAATAATAATAATAATAATATAAATAAATATAATTAATTTAATTAATTAATTAATTAACTAAATTAATAAAATTAATTTAAAAAAAAAAAATATATAAGCAACAGTAATATTAAAAACAACAACATCATCAACAACAACAACAATAATAATAATCAAATGTTCTTATAGAGAGAAAGGACTACGTAGATACAGACTTGTAAATATACTCGTAAAAAAATACAAAATGTTTTTGAATGTAGTACAGGTCCACTATCAGCAGTCAGGCGGGTTATTGATTTTGCGGTGTAACAGAGTAATTAGGTTCGAATACACTTAATTCAACTATTTAGTCCCTCTTTCTAGCTCTGAAATACCACTAAAAACTACTATCGAATTTATTTTTATTTCATTTTATTATTATTTATTACTATTATTATTTTTTTTTTTTTTTTTTTTTTTTTTTTTTTTTTTTTTTTTTTTTTTTTTTTTTTTTTCAATTCATGCTTATCTTCTGTGGACAGTGTTTGTATCATATAACGAGAATCATTTCCTTTATTCTCTGAAACAATAGTTTGGTTAAAAGTTAGCAGATCATAATAACAATAATAAATGAAGAATGGCTTATTATTATTATTATTATTATTATTATTATTATTATTATTATTATTATTAAAAAAAGAAAGAAATAAAGAAAGAAAAGCTATATTTACGACGTCATAATGCCGTAGATTAAAAGCGTTTCTAAGTGCTTCGTGTTTTCCTTCTTTGCTAGGCGCACCACACCGGAATCCATTCGTAGATTGTGTCTATTGTGTGAATGAAATCTCGAAGTCAGAAGTCAGACCGATCACTAAATGTCTGCGTGAAACTGTCTCAGACCGCGATTTAATGAAGTTGAAAAGTTAGCATGACTTAACTTTATTGGTTTTCATTGTATCAGCAACCTTGACTTACGTCATGGTTTGACCTTGACGCTAATAAACGAAATTGTCGTTTTCTTTATGAAGTGTCGTCCATGAAATAAAGGTTATGTCATTATTTTGTTCCATTTTCATCCTCATTCAAAAATAGTCCCACATTTTCATTACAGGACGTAATTCGATTAACTGGAAACGACTATTTTACTGGCAATAAGTAGAAACACAATTTGCTATGATAATATAATTATATTGTCCAATAGCTTTTTGAGTGAACAGCATTATTTGATTTATTTCGGTACAGAAGTTCAAAACTGTTGTTTTTATCTAGTGTTATCTAGTTTTATCTAGTTTTAAGCTGTAACATAAAAACAGAATAGACTGAATCCGTCACATAATTATATATATATATATATATATATATATATTTTTTTTTTTTTTTTTTTTTTTTAAATCTACCAGAATTCGTGCTATCGTAAATCAGAGCCCACCATTGGAGGTATGGGGAAATCAGCAGAAGAACGCTTGGTCAATGTCCGTACTTTTTTTTCTGAACGACTTTAATGTTAATTAGTTGTTCTGTGTAAATAACAAGTCGGTGTGTCTAGATATAACAATGAGGTTACTCTTGTAACGCAGGTGTAAGAATAACTCTAATGACAGAATTGGGACTCGTTATTTTCCTTATTATTTGTAATACGAACATTCAAATTAATTTTGGACAGGGAATAAAAAGGAGACGATCTTATTGTTAAAATTTCCGGTTTAAAAAAAAATAATAATAATAAAATAAAATTAATTAGTTCTTGCAGAATGCACTTTTGTTAATTATGTCTCTAATTAGTATTAGTCGTGTTGATACAAATATACAGTAGGTAACAGGTTACGTAGCAGGACGCTGAGAAAAGAAAGAATGAAAGAAAGTCAACAAAAAGTAATTAAAAAACAAAATACAAAATATAAATTTACAAAGTGATTGCAAATCATAAATCTACATTTTCATATTTTATCATGGTCACCATAATATATACGAACGAAATACATCATCCGATATTTTTTTCTTTTCTCTATTTTTTTTTTTTTTTTTTTTTTTTTTTACCCCCTTCCACGAACGTATCTGAAAATTGCACAAACTGTCCACCATAATGTATTAAAGTTCATGAAAATTACATATATTTTGCAGTCCTGAATGAAAAAAACATATTCGTTCAAGTAGATATGAAATGATAAATATGGCTGAAGATGAAATAACGAATTTTTCATCACAGAGTTGCTCTGATAGTAAACAATAAATAAAACCTGGAATGAAACGTAACACATTACAAGACATTATCAAGCTGATACAACATTATCAAGCTGATAAATCGGAATAAATACAGTGTATGAGACCAAGTGTGAAATATTTAAAAAAAAAAAAGGAAATCCTCCGATATTAGAAATAATGTCTGCTGCAAACAAATGAATGAATAAATTCTTTAGTATATTATATGACACTTCAGACGTTTCAATATTAATGATTATTGTTTATTTTTATAATGATGATATACGAAAGATGATATATCGTTATCATTTTGTTGATTACTTTTATCGATCAACTGTCTGAGTTTTTTTGTTTGTTTGTTAAAGATCTATCCACAGACAGACGAGAATGTACCGCGTACTTTAATATGTCCACCGAGGTATTCAGTTTTAATGGAAAATTATCATTATTATTACCACTTCTACTACTACTACTGCTGCTGCTGCTGCTACTACTACTACTACGTCTACTACTATTACTTCTTCTTCTTCTACTACTACTACTACTAGTGCTACCAGAACTTACTACATCTACTATTATAATTACTACTACTGCAACTATTAGTATTAGTATTAGTATAAGTATAGTTTCTAACGAAATCCACAGATCAAGTGATTATTAATTCATAATACTTTAATGCTGTTTGTTTTAATTTCACTTGCAAAGCGTAAGTAATTAAATAAAAGCTGTGAGGAATCACAGGTTCAAACCATGCCGCTACGTCATCTGGCTGTTATCAAATACTGCTTGTGCTCTGTGACTGCTTAGAAAAAACTGTTCATCTGTACCTTCCTTACTATAGACGCATTTGAAAAACACAGCACAGCGAAACAAACACAACTCCTTGCGACGCCATTGTTAACGTCAAGGTGACTTCTTTTACGTCGTACTTGTGTCTATATAAGGACGACAAAAACAGAATGACGTAAGCCTGAGGGTTCTTTTTATAAAACAATTGAACATCCACTACCCCGTTGATTTTTATCCGGGATGTGGACAAACGGCCCTTTTCAGGGCCACCCCCACCCACCCCCTCAATCTCATGAATGAGTAGTTCTCTGTTCATAATCCTATTGCTTTGCCGAATATAATAATAATAATAATTAATAAATAAATAAATAAATAAATAAATTATTTAATTAAATAATTAATTAACTAAATTAATAAAATTAATAAAAAATAAATAATAACAACAGTAATATTAAAAACAACAATAACAACAACAACAACAAAATAATAATAATAATAATAATATTAATAATAATAATTATAATGATAATTATAATAATAACAATAATAATCAAAGTTCTTACAGTGAGAACTCTAATTTTGACGTTATTACGATCATAGAAAAGACAAATTTTGACATAAGTAAGGAGAACTTCATCAAAAAATAGGTATATATACATATACAGCGAAACAAACACAATCAGAGAATGAATTGTTTCTAAGGACGACAAAAAGGTCTACGTAGATACACACTTGCAAATACAGATACTCGTAAAAAAAAAATACTAAATGTGAGTATTTTATGTATGAATCATAGGAATCGCAGTGACCCTAAATCTGTTAACTTTGTGTTACTTAGTACTTACCATTATAATCAAGTGCAACCCACCCACCCCCTCAATCTCATGAATGAGTAGTTCTCTGTTGCTTTGCCTAATAATAATAATAATAATAATAATAATAATAATAATAATAATAATAATAATAATAATAATAATAATAATAAATAAATAAATAAATAAAATAATAACAATAATAATAATAATAAATAAATGAATAAATAAATAATTTAATTAATTAACTAAATTAATAAAATTAATACAAAATAAATATAAACAACAACAACAATAATAATAAACAGAGAGAAAGGATTACGTAGATACAGACTTGTAAATACAGATGCTCGTAAAAAAAAAAGTACAAAATATTTTTGAATGTAGTACAGGTCCACTATCAGCAATTAGGCGGGTTATTGATTTTGCGGTGTAACAGCGTAATTAGGTTCGAATACACTTAATTCAACTATTTGGTCCTTCTTTCTAGCTCTGAAATACTACTAAATACTACTATCGAATTTATTTCTGTTTCATTTTATTACTATTATTTATTACTGTTATTATTTTTATTTTTATTTTTTTATTTTTTTATTTTTATTTTTTTTTTTTTTTTTTCAAGTTCATGCTTAATTTCTGTGGACAGTGTTTGCATTTCACTCAACGAGAATCATTTCCTTTATTCTCTGAAACAATGGTTTGGTTAAAAGTTAGCAGATTATAAAAATAATAAATGAAGAATGGATTATTATTATTATTATTATTATTATTATTATTATTAAAAAAGAAAGAAAGAAAGAAAAGCTATATTTACGACGTCATAATGCCGTAGATTAAAAGCGTGTCTAAGTGCTTCGTGTTTTCCTTCTTTGCTAGGCGCACCACACCGGAATCCACTCGTGGATTGTGTCTATTGTGTCTATTGTGTGAATGAAATCTCGAGGTCAGAAGTTAAACCGATCACTAAATGTCTGCGTGAAACTGTCTCAGACCGCGATTTAATGAAGTTGAAAAGTTAGCATGACTTAACTTTATTGGTTTTCATTGTATCAGCAACCTTGAGTTACGTCATGGTTTGACCTTGACGCTAATAAACGAAATTGTCGTTTTCTTTATGAAGTGTCGTCCATGAAATAAAGGTTATGTCATTATTTTGTTCCATTTTCATCCTCAGTCAAAAATAGTCCCACATTTTCATTACAGGACGTAATTCGATTAACTGGAAAGGACTATTTTACTGGCAATAAGTAGAAACACAATTTGCTATGATAATATAATTATATTGTCCAATATCTTTTTGAGTGAACAGCATTATTTGATTTATTTCGGTACAGAAGTTCAAAACTGTTGTTTTTATCTAGTTTTAAGCTGTAACATAAAAACAGAATAGACTGAATCTGTCACATAATTATATATATATATATATATATATATATTTATATTTGCCGACATCTCCTCAACCTAATTTTATATGTCCACTCACTTGATCTATTTGTTTTTATTTGTTTTTCTTTATTTATTATTAATTATTTTTAAACGAATGTATGCATTGAAAATGAAACTTTTTATATATTTTAATATGTAGTCGGAACTGAAAAACTAGAAAACACTATCAGAGACAAATTAATGATATTACCAAGAAACAAACAAAAAAAAACCCGTGTAAATTCTATATTATTTTACCTTTCTTTGAACATTATCTCTAATTTTGACGTTATTACGATCATAGAAAGAGCTCAAATTTTGACATAAGTAATGAGAACTTCATCAAAAATATATATATACATATATCAGAGAATGATATTGTTTCTGAAGACTTTAACGCTAAAAGTTTACAGCGAAACAAACACAACTCCTTGCGACGCCATTGTTAACGTCAAGGTGACTTCTTTTACGTCGTACTTGTGTCTATATAAGGACGACAAAAACAGAATGACGCAAGCCTGAGGGTTCTTTTTATAAAACAATTGAACATCCACTACCCCGTTGATTTATATCCGGGATGTGGACAAACGGCCCTTTTCAGGGCCACCCACCCCCACCCCCTCAATCTCATGAATGAGTATTTCTGTGTTCATAATCCTCTTGCTTTGCCTAATAATAAAAATAATAATAATAATAATAATAATAATAATAAATAAATAATTTAATTAATTAATTAAAAATATATATATAAACAACAGTAATATTAAAAATAACATCAACAACAACAACAATAATAATAATAAATAAATAAATAATTTAATTAATTAATAAAAAAAAAATATATATAAACCACAGTAATATTAAAAATAACATCAACAACAACAACAACAACAATAATAATAATAATAATAATAATAATAATAATAATAATAATAATAATAGTAATAATTATAACAATAATAATCAAAGTTCTTACTATGAGAACTGGTCTACGTAGATACAGACTTGCAAATACAGATACTCGTAAAAAAAATACTAAATGGGAATATTTTACGTATGAATCACAGGAATCGCAGTGACCCTAAATCAGTTAACTTTGTGTTATTTGGTATTTACCATTATAATCAAGTGCAACATGATTTTTGCTTCATTAACATATGAAATGAGTTCATTATATTTTACTAACAGCAGTAAATAACAGTCAACTTCTGTAAGACCACGTGTTACCTCACTGCTCCTGCCCAGTATTTGTTATTTAATTTAGAAATTAGCGCATTTCAACCAAAGCCATCTGCTTTTATCGTAATCACGTGCAAATGACGTCTGAAGCGGCCCCAATTACCGTTAAGTACTGCCATTTGCCGACATCTCCTCAACCTAATTTCATATGTCCACTCACTTGATTTTCAGATAACAGAAAAGTATTATCTAAGTCACTTTAGTGATTTTTTTTTTTTTTTTTTTTTTTTTTAACTTAATGGCCAAAAACAGGCATTAACGAAACATCAAACAAATATATATATATATATCAGGTGACCTTGTGTTAAGTTCAGATTTAAGAAAGTTGACAAAAGAAAATAAATTCAGCTAAATGGAACCAGCAAATAATTAATACTTCGAATAACCCACTCTGTTGCTATCACCAGTGCCTGGTTATAACTTTATTTTAATGCACTGGTATTAATTCAGATTTATAACCTTTTACCGTTACGGCGGAGCAGACACATTTTGAATGTCATGGCTTTAAACTAAGAGCCAAATGGCATGTTATATCTGCGACTCGGTGACACTAAATAGTTTTACCCACGAAACGTCCATCTTAGATTTAAATTATAACATCCACGTGACCACGATTCCTGTATTATCTCGTCAAACAGAGCTTTAAATAGAGCATTTGCTTTTTTGACGTTTTTTAATATTATATGTTGTTGTCGTTTTTTACTATTGTCTTAGTTGTTGCTGTTGTTGTTGTTGTTGTTTTTATTGTGACTACTACTATTATTGTTGTTATTGTTATTGTTATTATTATAACTACTAGTGCTACTATTATTATTGTTGTTGTGGTTGTTATTATTTGTTAATTTGTTTTAGTTTCACCTTTAAGGCAAGTAATGCGTGCGTGCATGTTTATCGTGAGTGTGTGTGTTTATCCATTAAAATACTGGCATTCCCAGCACTCATTAATAAGCGTTATTTCTACTCGATCACCCCAGGACTATTTCAATGGCTGTCTACTTCTTTCCGGCGTTCGTCAGATGTCCAATGCATGTTTACGGCAATATCCGGACAACAAGGTCAACTGCTGATGATGGTTCAGCCAAAAGCAAACAAGCACTGAACTTCTCGAAGACTTTCATGGCGATAATCGCCATGGGTGACATTAATTTCGCTTTCCTGCATTACAGGCCTGTTTGAGTCGGGGACAAAGCAAAGTGATCGCTAGATGCTTCGGTAAATATTTACATAAAAGCAATATCGGACCCTACAAAACAAACAGAAAGATGCTCAATCTTTAGACTGCGTTTACTTACGCAATGAGCAAATGTTTGTGATACTGCGTTATAAATGCATGTCAAAATGTTTTGAGTGATCCGTTTGATAAAATTTAGCTAAAAAACAAAAAACAAAACAAAAAACGAAGAAGAAGAAGAAGAAGGAAAGTAAAAAAAAGAAAGAAAAAGTATTAAATCTCTGAATTATTATAACGTAATTTTAAAAACTGTTATTTTTATTTTCAACCCTTACTAAGTTTAACCTTTGTTTCCTTCTCTTTATTTCCTCTTTCTATCTTTTTCTTCTTTTCTTGCATCTTCACATTTTTATTGATATACGCGAATAGACACATCGAAACACATACACGCGCGCACACATGGACATGCATACTCTTTCACTATTTTACGTGGGAAACAAAACAGTGAATAACACTTCAGAAAAACCAATACTATTCTTCTTTTAATAAGTTCATAAAACTAAACATAATACACTCTAATTGCCACCAAAAGTATTTGCCGCATATGTGCAGCTCTTCTTTGGATTCCCTCCACAGTAATATTTCGTTAATAGCAATGATTACAGCTGGTGGGTTTCTGCCGATAGCATATGACAGATAACATATCAGAGCGTCAGTCAACAATTTTCAATCGTGTTTACATCCCGTGAAGATTCAAGCAATTCTGTCTTGGCTACATAATCCAGAGCTTCTTTGGTCTACCAGTGATAGTTAACATTAGTTTGTTAGAATGTTAGAGAGAACAGCAAGCATAACAGTCTTTATATTTTGGCTCTCTATAGTAGACGGGCGGCGATCTAGATTGTTTCTGATTTCAAAGCCGAGAGCCTAACGATTACATTATCGAGAATGGCATTTACATAAATAATAAATACGCCTTGTATGTATGATAGAATGGATGGGCGGTTGTATGTGAGTAGAATTATATTATAAATATATTGGCCAACTTCAGATCTCATGTGAACTATAATCGTAAAAAAAGAGGGTTAAGAAAGTTTGTGAAATGTAGAATATTAAATAAATCGCTTGCAAACAAAAGTTCAGTTTTTCTCATGCACACATAAGCTAAACGTTTCTGGAAAATGTATACATTTTCTAAGTTTGTTGAGCCTGTTGATGTTTCTTTGATTCTTCTCGTTGTTGCTGTTATTATTATTATTATTATTATTATTATTATTATTATTATTATTATTATTATTATTATTATTTTGTTGTTGTTGTTGTTTTTATTTTTGTTTTTAATATTACAGTTGTTTATATTTATTTTTTATTAATTTTATTAATTTAGTTAATTAATTATTTAATTAAATTATTTATTTATTAATTATTATTATTATTAGATTAGGCAAAGCAATAGGATTATGAACAGAGAATCCTCATTCATGAGATTGAGGGGGTGGGTGGGGGTGGCCCTGAAAAGGGCCGTTTTTCCACATCCCGGATAAAAATCAACGGGGTAGTGGATGTTCAATTGTTTTATAAAAAGAACCCTCAGGCTGACGTCATTCTGTTTTTGTCGTCCTTATATAGACACAAGTACGACGTAAAAGAAGTCACCTTGACGTTAACAATGGCGTCGCAAGGAGTTGTGTTTGTTTCGCTGTAAACTTTTAGCGTTAAAGTCTTCAGAAACAACATCATTCTCAGATATATGTATATACATATTTTTGATGAAGTTCCCATACTTATGTCAAAATTTGAGCTCTTTTTATGATCGTAATAACGTCAAAACTTGTTGTTGTTGTTGTTATTGATTTTGGTGTTATTATTGTTGTTATTTTTGATGATGTTGTTGTTTTTGATTTTCTTCTTCGTTTCATTTTGCAACTGATACTGTCAAGAGAATATCTGCAGCTCTGTTAGGAATGTAGCAAATGCATCTCGACTGACGTGGTTCATAAAATATACGATACGAATTTGTGTTATAAGCGGCATCTGTTTTACCGAGAATAAATTGACCATGACGCCATCTTTGGTAAATTATGACTACAAAGAATATCTGTCAGAGACGAAGTTGTGCGAAGAAAAAAAAATATATATATCCGTGCGTGTTTTAGAGTCAGCCAATTGAACTGGTACTAGATTAACGTTGTTATTAGTGATTTTGACGCGTAACAAATATGTCATGCAGTAATTGGAAGGGAACCGCCTGTCAGATTCTCGTCTTGTAAGTGTTAATTCTTAGCAATATGCAGGAAGTAACGTGTAAAAATTAATTTTTTCGAAATTAATAAATTAATGACAGACATTCTCATTTGGTTTCGAAGTGCATTATAATTATCAGCAGAATAAATGTCAGTAAATGTAACTCGGGTTGAGGTTCTTCCTGTTATTATTACCTTTTCTCCTCAACATCTTTCCGCTCATTTTCTTCTCATTCTTATTCTTTTATTCGTTAATATGTCTTCCTTTTCTTCATTTCTGAGCAGTAGATTTTTTTTTTCCCCATACTTTTGGAGGATTGTATTACTGCTGTCAGCAATGGAAATACTGGTTAATGAAAACTGTCTTTTTTTTTTTACTGTTCAACATTTAGTTTTTCTTCCATTGGGAGATTATTTTAATGTAGCAGCACACATCTCAGAAATAAGTTCAGAGGAACGAAATTATCATGTGAGACTGACTGAAAATTGTTCATCCATGTTTTGTTTTGTTTTTGTTGTTTCTTTATTAAGGAAAGACAAAGAATTCGTGTGAGTGTTTATATAATTTAACACAGTATAACAAATAATGAAGCAAATCTTTTTATATATGTAAATATACTCGTTACAGTTTAAAAAAAAAAAAAAAAACTATCAAAGATGATGAATCCAGAATAATAATAATAATAATAATAATAATAATAATAATAATAATAATAACAACAACAACGATAACAATAGCAATAATAATAAAATAATAATTGAATGTCGTATAAAACTGATGAGCAAACTGTCAGTGCTCCAACACTCATTCTAATTATTATTAGTGACGACTGTTGTCAACTTGATTAAGATACCTGAATTTCTTTATAATAGAGTCATCTATATTTTTCATGGTAATTTCATCTAAATTGTCAAAAACCAACATTTTGTGTCATTTAACAAACTTTGTATGTATGTTTTGGGGGGGCTAAGCTTCTGCGTGTTTTGACATATAAACAACTAAAGGAATATTAAAGTAAATAGTATCTTTAACTAGGGATGAATCTATTACAAAACTCAAGAAACTTAAGTTTCAGGTCTCTAAACCTACAAGCAGCTTTAGTCTAATTTTAATAAAAATCTAACATGTTGCTAATTTTTAAAAATCTGTTACAGAACAAACCATACAAGAACATAACAGTGGTTACCCAGACCTCTTTGTTGGTTGATAAGCATCCCCTAACAGTTCAAGTTTTTGGGCCCACCCCAAAAAATGTTACCGCTACTGTCTTTAATATAGTGTTATGCACATATGCCAGTGTTTCTGAACTATTTGTATACATTAATAGCTGTTTTGAAAACCATTATTATTATTATTATTATTTTGTTATTTCAAATAAACTGTTTTGTTTGTATTACCTCTACTAATAAATGGACGTTTTGAAGCAGCACTGTTTTTTATTGTTGTTATTTTTTTATTTTTTTTATTTTTATTGTTGTTTTTGTTTTGTTTAGTTTTTTGTTGTTGTTTTATTTTTTTGTTAAAACAGAACTCAACATTACGCTAAATTACTGGCTTTAATCCATGCATTATGAGTTCTTAATATTCATTCAAAATAACAGATTAAGACTTCTTAGATGTAATAAATCATTATATTTATATGATTTTTATTATCTGCTCGTCTCACGGTTAATTGCACTAGAAAGGACTCTGGTTAATTATCACGAAAATGAAGTACCTAAGTTTTATATTAAAACATACTCCGTCAACATGTTTACCGCAAGAGCGTTCAGTGATGGATTATTCTGCATAATGTGGTCTTCATCTTCTTTCTTCTTTTCTTTTTTCTTTTAAATCTGAGTTCAGTTTTGTAAAACTAATGCATTTACTTAAATTAATCGTATTTGCGGTGGAATGGTTTATTTGATATATTTATGGCAATCTGGTTTCTTTTTTTTTGTCGATGTTGTTTTCGTTGTGTTTATCAATATTTGAGAAATGTAACAGTATATCTTTGTTATAAATTCCATTATCCTATTTTCACAAGACTAATGTTACATTTTTTTCAAAAAGTGTAAGAATATCGGTAGTTACTGTACATGCGTGTCATTCAATACTTAATGCATTTTATGTATACTTTGTGATAAAAGACATATCGTATTTTTGTCAGAATATTCTGTTTATTGAGATATTTCAGTAATTAATTCTGGACAAGAAGTCTTAGATTTCTTTAACATAAAATACTGGCACTGGATAAAATTCATGGTGCTTAACGTTTTTATTAATGCAGCCAGTAGCCATATCATTCAGTGAAATTTAATTGACCATTACAAAATGCAAAAATAAATAAATAAATAAATAAATAATAAAAAATAAATGATGTTTCCCAGAAAGAATAGTTAACATTCCAGATTAATTTAAAAACAAATATAAATAAATAAAATTACAGATATGAAATATGCATGATATTAAAGATGTATCACTCATGCTTATCACATAATAATAGTATTTTTTTAAAGTAATATATATAATTTTTTTTTTTTATTTGTTTTATTTATTTTTTTATAAAAAAAAAAAATTTTGTCATTTTGGTTTGTTCTTGAGGGTGGGGTGTTTGTTTCTTGCTTCGTTGTTGATTTTTCGGCAAAGCATAAATTATCCATCCATCTTCTTTAACATCACAATCATGACACCAACATGTCGACATCGCATATCTCTTACAACCAATAATTTAACAAAGTGTACAGTGTGACAACTACTGTTCCAAACAGTAACGACTTCTAACAGAGCGGAGGACAGATGCTCAATCAAATTACAATGTATGTTTGTTCAGAGTAAAACCACCACAAAGCTTTACTCAGATCGAGATGTGAATCCGAAGTAAGTTAAATAAAGGTGACTGGTGATGTATCACTTGTAATTAAATTGCTCTATGTAGGTTACCCAGCCCCAGTGGGGGGGACACTAGTTTGAATTTTTTCTTGGTGACAGTAGATTGTTACAATCTTCTAACCCAGCATTACTAGGGGAGTGTTAGATAACTATATGAAGTCTTATCTCTGTAACTAATCTGCTAACATACTAACCAAATACACACGGTAAAACAAGCATTACATGCACTGGGGCCCCTACCTACACACAACCATTTAATATTAATCATATATTTACTTACTGGTAATTTAAACAAAATTAGTTTTTAAACATTAGCAAATATCTTTAGTTTAGCATATTTATCTATTTATTGACCGTATATCACAACATACACAGATTAGCATGGGTCCTGTATGTTCTTAGGCCCCCAGGCAATTGCCTAGCGTGTCCATGCATTAAGATTTAATTAACACTTTTAGCTGGGCTGTCGATTTCTGACAGGAATACCTTTCTCACAATCCAGCCAGTATCCCATAACTAATTCATATATGAGATAGTGCTGCTAATCCGTGTAGCAACTCAAATTATCTGCCAGCGCATTACATTTTCATCCTATCTCTAAACTCAAGAATTATAAAATCTTTTTTTTTTTTTTTTTTTTAAAAGTTACTTTGCACTACCAAACCAGTTTAATTTGTTCAATGGATATTAAATTTAAAGAAGAACAATTCAACAAAAAACAAAAATAATAATAAAAATACAAATTATCATTTGGTATTTCATTTATTTTTTTAGACACGTCACTGTATAAAAAGTTATTACAGACAATTATACTTCTTACAACAGTATATGAGATAAATCATTAACAAAGTCTGAACTGTTCTGGCTTGAACAGAAAAAAAAAGAAATATCAAAATAATATACTTAGTAGGTGTGCATTCATTAATACAAATGTTAGTTAAAAGAATATAAATTTATGTCTCTTAACTTAAAATGTAGCTTTGATGATACAAACAAAATAGTCAAAACAGATTCTGAATACTTCCAAGTTTTTTGTTCTGTTTTTACTTATCAGTCCAGTCTTAATAAATATCCAAATATAACAAACAAGAGGATAGTTTGAAAATATCTGAGAACCCCCACATTTTTGTTTTGACGTCATTCCATGCAGGGTGGTCCGATTTGTTCTAAAAAGATTTCTATCAGTATCATCTGATTTGTTATGATTTTATAATCATATTGTTATCATTGATGACAAATCACCCAAAACAGAAAATAATAATTTGGAAGGATAAAGAATTTTTGCAGACTATTCATTCATACAGTCAATGTACACTTTAATAATGCACTGGATACTAAAAGCAAAAAATGGTATTACAATAGATAAAATTACGATCTTTAATAAACTGAAGATCACAATAAAAAAAATAAAAAATACCCTGTGATTCATATCATGATAACCTTTTTAAAGAAATACAGCAAAACTGGGACACAAGTTCCTTTTAACATCACTGTAGAACTGAAAAAGTAATTTTTGTGCAAATGGGAAGGCCTGCATTCATTTTGGATATGATGGAAGTTTCTTTGTCAGTGACAATAACCTCTCAAATTAAAATGATCCATTATAATTTAATAATAATATTTTAATCTAACTTTATGCATTCATCTTTTGTGAATCATCTTCCTCCTTAAAAACCATTAGTAAAAAAACAGAACAGGAGAAATGCAATGATGGATGGATGGATGGATGAATGGAAAGAAGGACTGAAATGTGGACAACCATTTTGATGGAAAGGAATTTTAACAACAGTAAAATAATATTGATATATATGATGGATTTCAATAATGTTTAAAAATGGATGAATGAATACTTAAGGACACCAAAGCACTAATGGTAATGACATATTGAATGTTTTTTATATATTGATTATTCCAGCATTGAAATCCGTTGTGGTTATGTCAAAGGCTACTTCTCAGTAGCAAGAGACGTTTTAATTTAATTAGAAAATAATTATATTCTCTGACATTCATACAAAGTATAATCAATAAAGCATACAAGGAAACATGATACACTGACTGAGTTCATATTTCTGTTTGTGCAGATGCAAAATGTAATGACATGAAATCACCACTGTCCTGTTTGTTTAAGTAAAATTTTAAATAAAATGTTAAGTGTCTCAAAATTATCTCGAATGACTTTCAGGTGTATACCATACCTTACACAGAGGGATAGTGTTAATGATAAAATAAATATATAAAATGTGTACAAGGAAAGTAGGTTAAAAAAAAATGACTCTATGTCTTGTAATTTTTCTTTTATATTCTTTTTTTTTTTTAAATTATTTTTTTAATTTTATTATTAATATTATCATTATTTATTTATTTATTTTTGTTTAAATAAATAAATAAATAATAATAAAAATCTTTTAACATTTATGTCTCAAGTTTGTTAGAGTTGCTTCCCTTCCCTATGCTATACTTGTTTCCTTTGTGATTTTCACATAACCATATTAAATTAGCTAGTGTCACTGGACTTTACACTATACAAAATTACTGAGCCTTTTAGGCTATTCTAATCTTTACCAGAATTCTACACAGGAATTCTATTTCACTAACACAACCAGTTCATTGATGAATTTATCACTGAAATACAAGGCAATATGATGTAACACAGTGTTGTATATGTTATGTATAAAATACAATACAGTTTGTACAATATTACATATAATACAAGTCATCTATAGACAGTATATTATTACAAACACTAACAAACATTGTAAAATACTGAATCATTACAGTTTGTAATTACTGTGAATTATTTTGATGTTTATTTAATTTTTAAACAGCATGATTTTCAATTTCCTGTAATAATAACAATAATAATAATAATAATGATAATAGTTATTAAAATAAAAAAATTAAAAGGGATAAATACAATTTTAAGTATATAAATTTAAGAACTGTTCAGAGATCATTTAAATATAAATTGTTTTTCTGTATTTTTCCATCAACAAAAATGAATATTTTATATGAACTATCCTACATACAATAAATAACAATGATTTTTCATTAACTATGACAGTACTAATTCTCTGACAATATTCAAATGAAATTATTGATGTTTTTGCTTAACCTTTTCTCTCTCATTTTTATTTATTCTTTTCTTTTAATCTGTAAACAAGTGGGTTTGATTTTAATTTAAAAGGAATACATTTTACTCCATACAACACAATGTGACCTTTCTAGTTTATTTTTCTTCAAAAAATAACACTGCAATATAACTTTTTGAACACTTCTCATAGCAACCGTTTATATAATTTCATAAAAAGCTATTATTATTAAATATATATATATCAAGATATCTATAAATGTGATATGTTTTTTGTAGCATCAAAATTAACTTCCATCATGATTATTTATTTTATAAATTAATTCTGAATCTTCTCAATTGATTATTTTTTGAACAACTGAAAAACACAATAATTACAAACATTATTTATATTTGTTAATGCATTTTCTTCATTATTTAAAATAATTCTTAAAAAACACTAAAATAATTTCCCAAAATACCTATGATTCAAAGCTCATAGTAATTTTTTTATCTACAAATTTTTTTTAAATATTGATTTTGGAGGTTTTAGGACTTTTTGGTTTTCTGTTACACCAGTTTTTGTTTTGCTAATCATTAAAACATTCTTTGTTTTTCTTCTGTGAATTTTTATATCTTTTTACATTCTCTTCAACGTCTTTCCAGTTTGCTAGATGTGTCTTAGATAACACCAAAATGAGCTTAGAATTCAGATAACCAGCTGTTGCAGACTTTTTTCACCTCACAGAAAAAAAGATGCATTACCAAGGGGAGTTCATTCCCAGTTTAGTACCAAAGTCAAGTCTGGCTCTCTTTTGTCTTCTCACAGACAATCTAAAAATAAATGTTAAAATAAAAATAAATGCATAAATCAGAAAACCAAAAATAACACAAATGAATTAAGACTTCCACTGAAACACTAAACCATAAATTATTATAAAAATAAATAAATATAAATAAATAAATAAATAATAAAAACAACTGGTATATAAGAAATGTATTAGTTTTTATCAGAAAGATTTTTTTTTTTTTTTTTTTTTTTTTTAAAATACTGATTTAAATTTCACATCAGATACAGAAACCAAAAAGAATGATAATTATATTTTACAAACAAAATTTTTATCTCATGTAAAAGATTAAAAAGTTAAGATATTTCAGTACAAAGGTTTGGTGAAAAAAAAAAAAAAATTACAATTTGTGTGCTTAGTGGAACTGATAAAAACATAATTCAATAATAAGTAGCTATAATTTAAATCATATTTAGAAACAAAAATATTTAACCAAAATTTCTTTCTTTAACAATCAATCAATCAATATGAACTTCATAAAAAAAAAAACCCAAAAATCGAACATTTTTTTAAAAAAGTAGTATTAATAACAACAAGTAAAAGATGATGAAATAGAAAGAAAGAAATATTTAATTTCCACTTACTTAATTTCTCTTCTTTTGACCAGTTCATTCACTGTTACTATGACAATTGGCCAAACAAGACCAAGAACCCAGACAGCTGGGTGGACTTTGGAAAGAGGCAGAGACTGTTTCACATAATTATTCTGTACATACGTATCACAGACAAAATATACAACCTGCACAACCAAGCTGAAACCAGAAAATAAACACATCAGTAATAAGTAACAAATTGGTTATCAATGCTAGAGTCACTAACAAATAACATTTTCAACACTGAACTGACTAGTATCAACACCTGTCATTAATAAATATCAGGTTATCAACACTTGTCATTAATAAATATCAAGTCAATTATCAACACCTGTCATTAATAAACATCCAGTCAATTATCAACACTTGTCATTAATAAATATCAAGTTATCAACACTTGTCAGTAATAAATATCAGTTTTCAGCATTATACTGACTAGTCACTAATATCAAGTCACTCATCAACACCAGTATGTACCAAGTAAGTTGTCAATGCTAGTCTCTAGTTATTTATTAGGACCAGACTTACTAACAGATATCTTATCAGTTATCAATGATAGAAAAATAACTAATCAGTTACTCTATCCTTCATTGATAAATATCTAGTGTGATAAAAAGATATCAACATTAGCATAAATGAGAAAAAAATGGTTTATTACATCTTCAGTATAATGAAAAAAAATTTTCAGAAAACATCAAAACAAATCAGAAACATAAATTCACTGATGAATTACAAAATAAATAATAAAAAAAGTTACATTAAATAAATAAGTGATTTTTATCAATCCTATTGTCAAATCTAATATTACAACCTATTTAAATGTTCTCTGTAAATAATTAATTTATAATTTATTAAATTCATAATCTTAAATCTGATTTAATGGACAACTTCCTTGCAACTAATTTAAAGAAAATTTTCTTTTTACATGTCATCTCACTCTATATGTAAAATGAAAAATCTCTAACAATCCTGGCTTTTTCGATGTGTACTACTTATACTCATATTAACAAGTGACTCATAATGGCAAGCTACTGTTTCCAGTCTATTGACTACTGTTGTATGATTAACACAGAACTCACAGTGTTGGTGTTATAACTGACCACAGTCTGTTGGTGAATGGAGGTTTCTTCCACAGGTGGTCAGACCAGTGTACGTAGCTCATCGAAATACAAGCTGTAAAAAAACAAAAAAACAAAAATTAAAATAAAATAAAATAACTCTGCAGTATTAATTCAGGTAAACAGTAATAATAATAATTTAATAAAATGATCTGTTAATAAAAATAGCAGTAGTGGTAGTAACAAGTTGTAGTTGTAGCAGTAGTAATTATAGTGGTAGTTGTAGTAGTATTAATAATATAATAGTAATATTAATAATAATGGAAATATAATAATAATAGTAATAAAAATGATAATAATAACAATTATAATGACAATAACAATAATAATACAATACAAACATCCAAGTACAATAACTGCCAGGCCATCCTAAATTCAAGGGAAATAACTAACATAAAAACCTAATCTGTGTATTACAAGTAACAAGTTTTTATTTCCTTATACTTACCATAATACAACACAAGTAAGAACAAAACTATGTTCTGAGCCAGGATTAAACCTCCAGAGTATTTTTCATACCAGGTTTTAAATGATCTGTTAATACTGACATTACTGGAATTTCTGTGAAATAAAGTAAAAAAAAATATTAAAATTTAAGACAAACACAAACAAACAGATTCAAATGATTTAGAAGAAATGTTTTTAAAAATTTTGTTTTAACATATTTAAAAACAAGTGAAAAAATAGTATACAAAATTGATAAAAAACTTATTTATTGTTTATTTTCTACCAATTTTCTTTTATTTTATTTTCTTAATTACTTTTTTTTATTTTTTTTTTATTTAGATGGAAAATGAGACAAAGAGAAATAAAGGGGCAGAAATTGAAACAAAGAAAAAGAATTTAATAAAACTACAGAAACAAATTAAGAGAGAAAACGAGTGAAGAGAGAGAGAGACAAACAGAATCTCAAAAACAGATGGAGTAGAGACACACAAAGAGAAACAGAAAATGACTGACTGTAAGAATGTAAGTAACACCTGTTTTATAAACAGTACCTGAATTTGTACACATCACACACATGTTGCTCTGCCTCCCAGCAGAATGAGTGCAGAGTGAGACCAAAGCAGAGGAGAGGTATGATCACAGACGGCAAGTAGCGCAAAGCAAACTGAACAGAAAACTGCAGTATCATCTGAAAATAACATCAGCAACATAATTTGTTTTAAAAAAAAAAAAAAAAAAAAAAAAATGAATAGAATGTTTATGAATAGAATGTTTGATGAATAATTTTCTTACAAAAAAAAAAACATAAAATAATTTTAATAAATTAATATAAACAACAACTGTAATAATAATTTTAAAATAATAATAATAAATAATTAATTAGTAAATTAATATAAACAACAACTGTAATAATAAAAAACAGTAATAATAATAGTAACAACAATAATAATAATAATAATAATAATAAAGGCAGAATGAATGAATGCATGAGGTTTTATTTTTACTTTCACTTTTTTGTAAATGGTCATGTTGTTGGGTTTTTTTAATTTTATTTCAACTGTGGAGTTTTCTCTCCAAAACACAAAATATCATTAAACATTTTTATTGTACTGGACTTAACGAACAAAACTACCTGCTTATTAACATGGTCTTTATTCTTTCTTGTAGCTATGTTCATAATTCTAGGATCCACAGGATTGCCCATCAGACTGAGTCCTAGGAGAGGGATGACAACCAGGAGGAGCCAGAGGACGTGTCTGCTGGCCAGTATGGGTGGCAGGAGAAAAATACTGGCGAGCATTTGAGCAAGAGAGATGGACAGATTGAAACACAGCATCAGATAAAAACAGTTCCTCATAGCAAAGGTGAAGTGACGAGCCTGAAAGTAAATTTTGTTTTAAAAACATTTTAATAAAAATATGTAGAATAAAGAAAACAATTGTGGGATAGAGATGGAAAACAAGGAATATAGGAATATAGAAGAATGAGATACATTATTAGAAAATCAGAAAAACAATAATACACTAATTTTGACTTTTTGGAATTCTTGTTAATTTTAGTACTCAATATATTATTGAAATAATTATTTAAAAAGACCTGGATTGTAAACTAAAAAAAAATAAATAATAAATTAATAACAATATAAATAACAAAATGGAAATATAAATTCAGAACAGATTATAAACACAGAATGAAATCAATTAACAAAGAAATTTTTTTAAATATTAATCAAATACCACCATGTGAAAAAAGAATAAAATAAAATTAAAAAAAAAAAAATGACTATCTGTTTCAAAACTACATTAATATCCAGAAATTACAATCACCTACCTTATTATCTGTTTATAATTAATATCCAAAAATCTCTCATTATCTGTTTTAAATGATAATTCCGGAAAAGACTGAGTCTGTATTTTTAATAACACACCCACCTCTGCAATGAGCTGAACGAGACACACATTGTCTCTGTGTCTGAAGGAGATGGGACAAGGTATACTGAGTAGGGTGGTGGCCAGGTGGTTGGGTTTGATGCATTCGATGCTGGACACTTCAGATGGTACAACATGCTTGGCACACAGCTGAGGAAACAGTGGTTCAATTCCAAAACTAGAAAAACAAAAATAAAATGTTTTTTTCTTTTTTAACCGACTGAATCAAATTTCTGTGTAAATAGAATAGTGAAGAATGAGAATTAATTATGTATGGATTAATGATATTAAATGATGATGATGATGACATGGAAAAGAAACCTACCTGCAGTCAGCCTGTAAGAAAATTGGAGTGTTCTTCATGTTCATAGAACTGCCCAGACAGAGCACAACTTCACCGTATTCCTGCAGTATTTTCATCATCTCCTTGGTGGCTAAATAACACAACACAGAGAAACATAATTATACTGTGTAGTGTTTATATGACATGTATACACTCCTGTGTATCAATATATATCAATCCCAGCATTCATAAAAGACACACAGACACACACACATTGTCTCTCTCTCACACTCACACACTCATTTATGACATTTTAAAATTAACTGGTTTTTAAAGAATCTCCTTTTTTCATGATTATTTCCATTGTTGTTCTTGTTGTTCTTGTTGTTAATATTTTAAGGGTTTTATAGTTTATTTTGTTTCAAGGTTTTTTGGGGAGGGTTTTGTTTGTTTTTGCTTTTAAATTAACAAAACTGTGAAAAAAAAGTCAACCAAATTCCTAAATGCATTACATAGAAAGAAGCTGACGTATCTAACAAAACAATTTTATGACTATTACGTGTCTGTAACTCACTCTCAGGGGTGCAGTCTGTGAACAAATTGACCAGTAAAGGAACGTTATCAACACTTTTCAGATGAGGTCGAATGTTCTCAATACCACGAGGTAATTTGGCCTGAAAATAAAACAATTTTTTTAATAACTGTATATATGATATAATTCACCTTTTGTTACAATTCTGAGAAAAAATCATAATAATACGCTTAGAACACAGTGTTTTATTGCCTAAAGTGTCTACAGGAAGCAATTAATTAATTAAAATCACTTTTGATTATAGTTTTAGGATATTTTGTAAAACTGGTCAACACTTTGAAAACTAAATGACATAATGCTTAAATACTAACAAAAAGAAGGCTTACAGTAGTACATAAATAAAGAAACCGTACCACATTATCGAGTGCGCCAGTCAAACTATCTGTGTTATCGGTAACATAGCTGGACGTGTAGCGACTATCAGACTGGAAGTCAACATCACCATCACCATCACCATCACCATCAGCATCATCCTCAGTACTAGAACTCCAGCCTCTCTTCCTCTCAGGTGCCAACAACCTTCCATCCTCAGCATTACCTGTCTTGTCGTCAGAATAGAAAACAGTTGAGTTGTCAAGTGATTTCTCGGGTAACAACTGTTTCATCTCAAATCTGACCTGAGGTTCGTCCACGTTGATCATGCTGGGTGCACTGATGCTGCGAGGGACCTGGATGTCGATGATGATGTTCCTAATGCTGTTCTGTGGATCTGGAACTAAGTGCTGACTGGAGGTGTGAGAGGGCAGCTGTGATGTGTCTCCTGCCACGTTGCCGTCTGCTGCTTTTCCTTCGTTGGAAAGAAGTGACACGTGACAGTTCCACCCGGCCTCCAGACCCATCTTCTCAGAAAATACCTGGAAAAAAAATTTTAGCTTTTTTTATTAAATTTTTTCAAATATTATGTTCATGTGGAATTATTTTTTTTTTTTTTTTTTTTTCCACCAAAAATATTTTAAAAAGAAAAATTAAATTTAATACCATAACAAAAAAGATTCACAAAATTTATTAATATTCAAATATAATTAAACTTTGTATTATTATTATATTTTTCTTTTGTTGTTGTTGTTGCTTTAATATACTAACAATATAAAAAAGGTGATTATTATGTCCTTAGTATGTTCTCAACAGAAAATAATTTTCAAAAGAACACAAAAATAAAAATAAAAATGTTAATTTTACAATATTTTACTACAACAAAGTCTGTTAGATACAAAATTAGAAACAACTTTATACAAAAAGAAATATTTAAAATGATTTACCCGACTTCGAAGTTCGTTTTCTTTAGAGAAGTGAACAAATCTGATACATGCACTCTCCAGTTTATCGATAAGCTGTACTATGTCCTGAAACAGTACAGTTTAAAAATACATATTATTCTTTTCATTTTTAAATCATTAAATTTAATCCAATTTTATAAAATGTGCATTTTAAACTATGGATAAGACTAGAAGTAAAATGAGAGTAAGCTTTCTTTCAACTGGATGTTTTTGCAAGTTGTCTTTTTTCTTCTATTTTTTTTTTGTTATAAACTGTATTCACTGCTTTTTGATCAGTCATTTTCTTAATGGTTGTGGTTGAAATTAATGCTAAACTTAATACTGTAAACTTGATCTCTTAATATTCAGTTAATTTCTTAATTAATCCAGTATCACATACCTGTCTTGCTTGATACTGAAGAGTTACCATGCCAATAAAGATCTGATTATTCTGTGTTTCATAGCAACCAGTAACATCATCTATAGAACTGACACTCTCTGTTTCCATCAGAGAATCAAAACTCAAAGATCTGATATCATTTGTTAACATATCTGATGAAATCACATCCTCTTGTTCAGCATAACTGTGAAAAAAAATATATATAGTTAGAAAATAACTCAGCATATATTTTAGAATCAATTAAAACTATATTTTATGATGAATGAATGTATATATGATTATTTTACACCAATGCTTCACACACACACACACACACACACACATATATCTATATCTGTGTGTGTGTGTGTGTAAATACTTTCAGTGAAATTATGACTCTGACATTAAAACATTTAAAAAGGCTTGAAATTTTTCTTTTACGATGTAGGTCAAATGACACCAATAATAATTATTATTTTTAAATTGTAACATGAATGTTCCATTAGGGATCTAAAACTGTTTAAATTTAACTGTCAAACTGCTGTATAATGTGATCACCAACAACCCAGGACTACTGCAAGTCAAATTTTTTAATATTTTATATATATATTCTATATTTATACACACATGCATGCACAGTATGTATATGTGTTTGAGTGGATGTACATGTACATATTTGGTGTTTATACGTATATGAGAAGGGAGTGTGTCTTTTATTCATCTGTGTATCTGTGTGTGTGTGTGTGTGTGTGTGTGTCTGAATGTTTGTGTGTGTATATGTGTGTGTGTATACATATATACATATGTATGTATGTATACAGAAGGATGTACTCCTGCTGGTATAAACTCTGATCTTACTACTGAGATCTGGCTATGGACAAGGCTGAGCGACTATTGTGGTCAGGCAGCTGAATGTAAATGTCTTCTAGAGCAGATCGGATGTTTCGTGACAATGGCCGATATGAAAAGGCAGTGCAGTACGTCGCCATGCTGTTCCGATGATAGAAATCCAGAATCTTTTTACTGTGAAACAAATGATGATATTATTATATCTACTATAAAAAATAATTATTATTTTTTTTATTATTATTATTTGTTAAAGACAAAAATATACTATATAAAATAAAGGACAAATTTATATTATCCTTTCAATAATAAAAATAATAAAATTTCAAAATACAGCATTGAACTAAAATACACAAAAATAGGACTAAGATGAACTTCTTTTTAAATAACACAAAATATATACATTTCTCAAAATATTATATATTTAATTTTATATTTCTACAAAATAATATTACTGACATATTTAATACAACCATGTGTTTAGAATAACTGTTTTAAATTAAAAATGTAACATGGTGAGATCAAAGAGCAAATTTATACAAAAATAAAAACACAACTAATTACCTACCGGTCATTTTCTGTAAGTAAGCAGACGTCATTTCCTGTCCAGTAATCAGTACAGCTCTCTAACAAAATGTCTGCTGTCCCTTGTGACAACAACTGTGACATTCCTGTTAACAAAAATTAACAAAAATATTCAAATGAAAAACAAAATATGCAATATTTTCAAAGTCAGACATCATACAAAAATGTCCCTTATGACGATGATCTCATTATGTTACACGAAATACTGACAGACATAGTGTACATACTTCATTAGTTAAGGATGGTAGGTTCAAATTAATTACATAATAAATATTAGTATGTTACAAGTATATATCTTAATTCATTCAAAATAAAATAAAATTATACTTCTGTAGTCAGTGATTATAAAAAACATTAATTTAAAAAAGAAAACTTTATATGTATATTTTAATTTAATCAAAATAAAATTTTATTAGTCATTATCAAAACATTATTAATTTAAAAAACAGAATTTTTTCTTTATATTTAAATTTATTAAAAATAAAATTACATCACTGCAGTCTGTTATTACCAAAGCAACATCAATTTAACAGAGTAAAAATAAGAGCTTTGCCTGTAATCTGATCTTTGACTACGACAGACATCATGTTTGGCATGGGAATCTTGTGCTGTATGAAAGATCGAGCTCTTTGGCTTCTTTCCTTGGCAGCTTCCTCTGCAGGCTGAAAAATAAAACAGTTAATTTAAAATGATTAACACTACCAGCTATCAGGTTCACATGTCAATACTCAGCAAGTACTGAGCCAGTATTAAGAATTTTTCATTATGTAATTTTTCAATTTTCTCTAATATTCTAACAGAAATATTTTATACCACTCTTTAATAAAATAATATTAAAACTGACTTGAAATATATTAATATTAATACCTTTTTGCAATATAATATTATAAATACTGCAACAATGCAATATCAGTACCATCCTGTGACATACTGATATAAATATTGTGCTGTAATAATATTAATCCTATCTCATAACATAACAATATATTTACCATCCTGTAATATATTAATATCAATACTGCCCTCTAACATAATATTAATAATGTCTTATAACATACTAACATTAATACTATCTTGGAACTGACAAATGTTAATTTTGATCAGTAGCATGCTTATATTGTCTTGTAACATACTTATATTTTCTTGTAACATACTAATTATTTAGTACCATCTTGTAATATACTAATATTTATATTGTAACATACTAATATTAATACCGTCTTATAATAATAATACTATTAATTCTGTCTTATATAGTCAACCAAAGCCATTTGTACCAAGATATGCGTACTTAAACCTTCACCTGATGTAACTATTTTAACCTATTAATTTGTTTACTGATTTTAAGCAGAACAAACAAAATTACTTTAAAGACTGAGTTTGCAAGGATTGCCTTTTTCTCCCTTCCATATTCAACCAAATGGTATACAATTTTGTTTTTAATACAAAATTAGTAATGCAAACTTTAAATTATGTTCAGTTTTAATTTTCTAAATATCAGCTCACCACTTGTCTGTACATTCCAAGAATCTCATGATGAGTAAAAGCTTTGACAGCTTTTTCTGAAAAACCAATCTCTCTGGCCAACTCGCACAGACATCTTAAAATAAAAACATAAAACAGAGTAAAATTAAGCTTAAGAATTTTAATTACCACTTCTAACAACATTTCTCCTTTAATAATTATTTTGTATGACAGCTTGTTTTATTAATCACATCATCACAATATGCTGTGTATTTTGTAATTCTCTTGGCAACAAATTGACGAAGGATTCAGAATTAGCAAGTTTCACTTGTAATAAAACAAAACTAAGCATTATGTGATGATTATTCTGGGCAAAAGCATAATGACATAAAATAAAAAATATATATAATAAATTGTATATAAAAAAAATAATGATAGAAAATTTTAAAAAACCTATATTTTAAAATTAAGAAAAAGTTTTTAAATATTAAAAAAAACAAAATGTAATAATAAGTTACATGTTCTGTTACTATTAAAATAAATTAAATAATTGAATTATTACTGATAACAGGCTAACCTGAGAAATTATTATGCACAAAAGCATATGCTGTTAATTACATTATGTGTTGTTAATTATATTAACTTTAATTAATAAAACTTTTCTGCTACCTTCTGTTAACTACTGCCACAGTTTCCTCTTTCTCCAGAGCTGCACACATCACATGATCAGTGAACTGAGTGTACGCTGGCACAGTCGACTGTTCACAGGTATTCAACAATATGTTCAAACCCTGAAATTAATTAATAATATACACCTGTGTGCATTTTAATACACCTTTTTTTAACAGTTATACAAGAAAACTTTATGCCATGACTTCATCTATTCCTATCTGTCACCTTAAAAAGGATATTTTTTTATATGAATATTCCCAACATACAGGAAAACACACACCATGGCTTATGATAAACCTAACATAGAGGGCTGTCTGGAATGGGAAACAGTCTAATAAGTAAACTACAGCTCACTCAAAACATGTCAAATACTAATAGAATATTTAAAAGACACATACAAATACTTTTTTTTTTCCTGGGATGTTCTTGGAAAGGTCTTTGTTGTTCTTTTTTATAAAATAAGGCCAAACTTAAGTTAACTTATTATGTACTTTTTAACTAAGTTTACTTTTAATTTATTTATTTATTTATTTATATTTTTTATTATTATTATTTACAAAAGCCTATTATTTAGAAAATATTAACAATTACTTTGCTAAAATTAAAGACAATTTAAAAAGATTCACAGCTAGAAGCTGGGGATAAATGTTTTTCCCTCTTTCAGTAAATATTTTATTATTTTAATGACTGTATTTCTCTTTTTTTTTAGTTATTTAAAATATTTTTTAAATTAAAAAATAATAATAAAATAAAATTTTGATTATAAATTTTTTATTCTTATTAACAAAAGTTCACACATAAAATGAGAATTATCAGTTCATGATCTCCAAATTAGACACTACGTTCTCATTTTATTTTTATTTTAATATTTATGTTACTGTGCACTTTTATTTCATTTTTGCAGTTTCATCTCAAAACCACAGACAGAAATAAATAAATAAATAAATAAATGAAATTTAATTCAGACAGTAAAGAAAAAGAAAAAAGTTATTTCCGAAATGGTTCATTCCATTTACAATAACAGTCAATACAAAATTATCTGGTAATGGACTCTTCCTTCATCATGACTGTAAATTTATGATCTCTTAATGGAAGAGTTCATATTGTACTAGAGAGTGGAAAGAATCATCTGAACAAATAACATTATTCAGTGAAATATTATTTATTAATGAAAAAACAAAGTTTGATTTTCATCTCACAAATTAATTGCATATATACTCATATTTGTACTGATATAAAAAAAAAATATTTTTTTTTTAAAATCGTTAAGTACATGTACTTCTCTGACATTCAGACAAAAGGTCATTAGCTGTTAAAAGTACGTTTCACCTAGCCACATGCTACTGACTCGCAACAGTGATGGATGGAGTCTGTATATTAAATAAAGATAGATATAAATGGTATATTTTGTTTAAATAAAAAAGTATCTTAATAGAGTGCTTTTTTCTTCTTGCTTTTTATTTTTTGTACATGAACATTGAATGACACATTTTGTACATCTGTGTATGTATCAAATATTTGTTATATAGAAATGTTAACTATTTTTTTTTTTTAAATTCATAAATAAAATTAATTAATTAATTAATTAACTAATTAATTATTTCAAAATCTTACATTTCATCCTGATAGAACATAACCATTATTAAAAAAAAAACCCCACCCAAAATGAAATTTATTCACCATAGGTTTTTAACTACTGAAATATATTTATACCTATAGTTTAAGACAAATAGTAAAGTATATTTTAAAAAAATAAAAAAAAAAAATAATAATAATAATAATAATAATTCTTTAGCATTGTATTTTTGAAGGCCATGGGGTTAATTATACTGTCATTTAAGCAATCACTTCCTTGGACTCTTCCAATCCGTACACCCTATAATAAAAATGGAACACACTGGTACATTTAACTGGCAGGTGTTAATACACTGTAACACAACTGCACTTTAGACAGAAGTGCAAAACACTTTCTGCACCACAAGTTTCAGGATATTACCTTTTTGTACTTCTGTGAGCTTCTGCGCCCTAAGTCTACTGAATTACAGTTACAGTGACCTTTGACATGATCAATAAACCCTGCAAGTCATCCCTGTCTGCCTCAGCATGTGAAGAGATTTTTATTAGCTCAATTATTTGGCTCTGCATCGGACTGTTACTACTGTTAAAGCAGCATACTGTGATGTTCATAAGTGGAAATTTGGAAATAATAATAATAACTATTTTTGTTTATTATTATTATTTATAATAATAATTGTTTTGTTTTTTTATTTATTTATTTATAAAAATAATTGTATTTTTTTTTAAAATAAAAATTTAATATAAAAGAAATTATTTTGTTTTTGAGAAAGATTTTTTATGTTAATTAATGAAAAAAAAAAAAATTAAAAATTAAAATCCTGCTTTTAAAAAAAAAAGTTATATATGTATAACTTTAAAAAAAAGATTTTAATTTTTATGTGACTTTTTTTCATTAATTAATATAAAAAATCTGTCACAAAAACAAAATAATTTCTTTTAATTTGTATTTTTTTTAAAAAAAATCAGTTAAAAAACATCATAACTTAAGAAAGTAATGGTTTCTTTAAATTGTATTGTGTAATTATTTTATAACTTACCAGTGGCTTCAAAGATGTTACATGCTTTTTCCAAGTTGGATCATCAAAATGCAGTCCAAAGGCATTCTGAAAATAAAAAATTACATTAAAAAATTGTGTAAATATTTATAAAAGAAAGCCAATATTTTATTTTGTGGTGTAATCAATATTTGGTCAAGAATCACAACAAATAGTAAGATATTTTTTTACTATACAAGTTATTTATACAAGTTTAATTCTAACACCAAATATTTATCATATGATCCAAAATAGCCCTCTATACCTGAAACTGAATTTAATAATATACTAAATATTATATATTATACACACACACAATTTATGATTTGTTTGGTTAAATACATACATATTGTTTATTTCATCCTTTATAAAATTATTATTATTATTATTATTATTATTATTATTATTATTTTATGAATGACACAAGGAATAAATAATCACCTTTTACAATTAATTCTATTCAACACTTAGACTGCATCATTTTTATTAAATTAAAATTTAATTTCTTCTGAACCCACATAAGAATCAATAACACATTGTTTCATTACTTTTGTCAGTAAATTTAAATTATTTAATGTATTCTAGCCAGTCATCAACAGATAAAAAAAATAATTTAAAATTCTGTTTTTTTTAAATCTACATTTGCACTGAGAATTATTATTATTTTATTAATATTTTTTTTTATTTTATTTTTTATTTTTTTTTTTTTTTTTAAACTTTAAAACTAAAAGAGATTGACTCATTCCATCCATGATTGTTATTAAATAATTTGTATTTTTAATTCTTTTCTGCTATGTACATATATATATATATATATATATTCTGATTTTCTGATACATACAACAGTTGACTGTCACTTGATTATCTATATATAGATAGACTGATATAGATATAGATATAGATATCAGTTTAAACATTATCAGACACAATATAAATATCGTAAAAAAAAAAGAGGAAGTAAATCAGTTATTACAACATTTAATTATACAGTAATAACTGATAAATATAATGCATAGTGGTCATAAACACAATTCTGCAATATCACTGAAACATTTTGTTATTTGAGAATTTAACTGTGCAGGGAAAAAAAAAAAAAAAAAAAACATTCTTTACTGAAAGCATATAGTACTGCAGAAACAGTTTGTTAGAGAATAATATTGATTCATATTATGATATAAGTATGTGGCAAGATGACATTCTGTTGTACTAGATGAGGTTAAGATGATAATAAATAGTTATTTACAGCATAAACAAGATTTTACACAATGAAGATAAATACTGTGTAAATATTCCAGAATTTAGTGTATAAAGTGCAAGTTAATATTTACACTATCTGGCAAAGAAAAAAAAAATGGTTAATTTAAATCAGAAAATAGAATTAATGTTAATAATAATAACTGTCTTATTGGAGAGAATAATAAAAATAATTAAATAAATAAAACATTATTATTATCATTTTTTAAAATACTTTTAAATGTATACAATTTATTAAATGCAGCATAGCAATTTACAAAAAAATATTTAGAATCACACACACACACACACACACACACACACACACACACACAGACAGGAAACAAACATACTAATACATTCAGTCTATAACACTAAATACACAAACATATTTTATTTACTCTCTCTCTTTCACACTCACAAACAAAGGTCACCCAATAATACACCACTATTATATTAATATATTTTAATAAACACACACACACACAAATGCCTATCCTATATTACTAGAAGAGTCTAAATTCAGTATCAAGCAGAGTTCAGTTACACTGATGACACTGTGAACTTGAGCTGAACCTGCCTCCCTCCCCCTCACACTCTGTCATGGGTCAGGCCAGCTAGTACCAAGTGCACTAACATGTCCCGGATTGAGTGGGCTGTTGTCCTCCGGTGACTTCACTTGACCCTTGATTTGACCTCACTAAGGTAAACTGTCTGCATGGCTCAACTGTACTGGGAGTGGAAAATTAGCTGAGCAAACTGTGACATTAATAATATTAATATAACAATAATGGGCTTTACCCAAACACAGTGGAATCACCCACTGTTTTATTGCCTGTAATTCTTTACAATTGTTTTATACACTTGAATATCCATCCATATATAAAGATGGATAGACAGGAATAGACATACACGTATTTTTGATTTCTTTGGTTTGTATACAGATTCATTGTGGGGGGTCCATTTTTTTTTTTTCATTTCATTTGATGCAACTGGGATGGCATTAGAATTCTGTTTTTCATTTTGTATATTTAAAATAATGCAGTATTAAGAAAGATATTAAAATTATAAAATATATTCTTTCTTTTTATTTTATATTAAATTGCACACTTCTACAACTTAAAATTAAAAAAAAATATATATATTTAATGAATAATTTATTCAATCATATATAAGCAGAATTAGGACTTAACATAAAAAGCACAAACTTGTTTTTATAAAATTAGCATTCATATTTCTAAATAATTGTAATCTTTAATTTACTTTTACTTTGTTTTTAATAATCCTGATAACTTTTCTGTAAAAAAAAAAACATATATATATATATATATATAATGAAAAGATAACATTTGAATTTTCTGATTAATATATGATGAAAACAGCAAAGGAGATCAATGCTTCTGAATCATAAGCAGCTGGGAAAATGAATTATGTAGCATAGCATATTGAAAAAAAAAACCACATTAAAATTTAATGAAATATGGTAAAGCAGAAAATATTTTAAATGCATCATGGGATAAAAAATTCAATGCCGAGCACAATATGGAAAACCTTAAACTTTTAAAGTTTCGGTAAGAAGAAGAACTAAATTAACATTAGTTGAATTTTTTCAAAATGTAAAACAAACAAATTAAAACTGATAACATTTGTCAATAAACTGTTTTTAAAAACAGACACAAAAGAACAAAAAACATATTTTGAAAATGTAAAATTTAAAATTATATCAAAGCATAAATTATGTAAAATTATATAAAATGTTGTACTGAAGATTTCAATTAATTTTTTTTTTTTTTTCAGTTTTTCCATGAAAAATAACTTTATCAGAATCAGTGGCATAACAAACATGTTCCATTTTGTTCAGGACACAATTTTATTCTATTTTATATTTTATTTTACTATTTTCTAAATTGTGACTGAACACTTTATATTTGTAACCCTCAAAGATGTTGGAAAGTAGAAATATCAAAAAATAAAAAATAATAATAATAATAATAAATAAATAAAAATGTAGTAAATAAGATAATAATTTTAAGGATAAATACAATAATAAACTTGAGCACAAATGTATCTCATTAATATCAAATTTAAAAAAAGAACTATTCTGAATAACAAAATTTAAATTAAACTGATTTTTCTCTTAAGAAATGACTGTGAAGGGAGAGGTTTAAAGGGAAGATAATTATGTGCAATAACATACAATCAGTCACTGTTCATTATTATTATTTATTTATTTATTTATTTATTTCTGGTGTTGTTTTTGCTGTTTTCCAGAGTCTGTTAGTATATATCAGATGACTAATGATCTAGTCTAAAAAAAGAAGCTCATTGTTTTCATGCTGTTATTTATTTAATCAGCAGCAGAAGATTTTTTGTTTGAAGTTTCCAAGAACCATCAATATGCATACCACAACCACCATCATAACATTTCACTAACCCTGGACTATATTTCACTAATTACACCTACCAGTTCTCTAAAAAAAAAAATTTAATTGCTTATGACCATAATATGTATTTTCTGTTTTCTAGGTTCTTATGACTATAAAATGTTTTATGTTTTGAATTTACAAAACTGATTTTTGATCATATCAAGTTATTTGGATTCTCCATTGACTGAAAAGTTCATTTCTTTTATTTTTAATACTGTGTTATTTATTATTTCTTTTTTGTCATAAATGTACACTGTACAGTTTAATGTGTGTCTTATTTCATTTTAATATAATCTTTATACTGATGACCTGTCTAGAAAAAAAATCAAGGTGAGGATAGGCATCATTAAAATTATTAATTAATTCTTGTCATATACATATGAAACCTTTTTAAAAAAACAAAATGCAAGGGTTAATTAATTCTTATGATGTCAATGTAAAAAAAAATTAAAAATTAAAATCTGATTAATTCATCCTTGTCATATTCAGGTGAACAAGTTCTGAAAACAAATTAATGATTTTAAATGTTTCATTAATTAATTACTGTCATATTCATATACGTGAACATTTTAAAAACAAATAAATTCTGTAATAATATTTAAAAAAACAAAAAAAAACCTCACCATGAAGTTAATTTCTAGAAATGTCTTCAATGCAAGACAGATGAGAACAGAAACAGCAGGAACAGAAATAGCCATTTAATTACAAACACTGGCAGATCCAACAATGAAACCATGATACCAAGGATGCATAAATATAAATCTATTCTATTTAACTGTTATTTGTTTTTACATGCATGACAGACAATGTTTATTTTATTATTATTATGAAATATTGTTTCTGAAATAAAAATATTTTTTACTAAAATGATTTCAAAATTACAAAAATTATGTCATGCTGAAAAGTGCAACTGAATGTTAATTATTATTTCTTTCTTTCCATTTCCATTTATAAATTTATGAACTGCTTATTGATAATATTACTTCTTTTTCAAGTCAAAAGGACAATAATTTTATTAATATTATGAAAAAAAACAATTCCTACTAAATCTTGACAAAATTCAATGTTTTATCTTTACACATCCACCCTCCATCATTTGGATCCACCAGTGCCAGAGAAAGTGAAAATGGAACCTAGAACTCACCACTTGAGAATAAAAACGTGAACCCAGTTCCCAACCTTCTGTGGCATTCTTCAAAAGTAAATTTATCAAAGTTCAAGTAACTATAACAACAAACCTCTTCAAAAGAGACTGTGACAGTCAACCATCTTGAACAAATAAAACACTATGAAGACACATTTTCTCAAACGACTGATTAAAAAGACAGGGAACACGTAAAATAAAAATGGGCAAAGATCAGCACACTGCTAAAACAAGAAAAGCCAAATTTCCAAAAATCCAGTTTTAATTTTCAGATTTATTCTGAATGACCTGTCTGATCATAATAATAATGGAGATAATATTTTTTGGGTTTGGAGTTACATATTTGAACAAAATATCAATACAGTCTTACTTTTACAATTACTGATTTAAAAATGGCAGACCCCAAACAAAACTGGAAATTCATGTGTCTGCAGAAGATTCACATCCTTGAATAATTATGTACAGAAACAATAATAATAATAATAACAACAGTAATAAAAGTATCTTCCTAAAATACAAATTTTCTACACCAAATATTTGTCTGAACGTTTGTTACACTAGAACTATCAATTAAAACAAAAACTAATACTGTGCTTGCATGTTTCCTTGCTTACATTCATTCAGTATTTATAATAATTTTATAAAAAAATAAACATTAACTAACCTTTTTGACTTCATACCAGGAAGGTTATTCATTTATTAGTAAAACATTTAAAATTTTAAACTTCAAAAGTTGTAATGTATAAAAATTGAAAATAAACAACTGAGGGTAAATCATATTTGATGATTTTAAGCACATATGACTACTAATTACCTTCCAGTCTGAAACAGAAGTTTCTATCACACTACAACATACCAAACAACAGCAAGGAGTAACTATTACAAATCTGCTCTGAAGTTAAAGGCATGTAAAATAAAGACAAACAGGAAAAAAGAAGACAAGAGAGTTAAATCTCTAAAGGAAAAACTGATTTGAGAGACTTTGAAAAAGAAATAAACAGTACTATCTACACTAAGGGATTTTTATATCTGGTTGACCACTATAATGAATGAATGTCTAAAGACACCCTAGCACAAACAATTTATATCAGCTATTGGGTGAGGTTCACCACTATAATACTAAATAATCAAACAAGTTTAAAATCACCTTAGCATCATGTGTAAGATCCATTACTTCTATGTGAGGTGACAGAATCTGACCTAGAGAATAAAATAGATTTTTATTAAATTACTAATATATGTGTATATATTTATATATATATTCCTATTTTGTTATGAAAACGTATAATAAATTACAAATATAATTATATATTTATATTACCATCTTGTTATGAAAAGACATTATCTAACCATTTATAATAATAATAATAATAATGATAATAATATTATAATAGTAAAAACAACAATAATAATAATAAGTACAATTAATTAGATTAAAGGTCCAGCATTCTTTAACCAAAATAGGTTTTGAAACACAAAATCCTTTCATATAGTCTGCATATTTTTTCCTCTTTTTTTTTTCATAGAATAAAGGATATGTAACTGAACCATAAGCTATCAATATGTTGGCTGCTTGAAACAAGCTTCACATTTCAGAATTTATTGTTAAATGATGCCAGCCTGTTAAACTCTTTTTCACTCTACAAGAAACATGGACACACTTACTACTTTTTCGGCTTGTTTCATTCTTTTTCTTCACATTCTGAGAGAAGTAGAAGATTTTCTCAGCAGACGGATTAGCCCAGGACAGAACTCCCTTTTTATCAATACAGCACAGTGACTGAAACAAAACAACACTACAAACATAACAACACACAACCATGTTTTCTAATTTAGATCCTTTAAAAAAATATCTTGATCTTAAATACATTGTAGATGCAGCTTAAGAAATCTTAAAATATATCAAAAACAGATCAGATATTCTGAGTTAAAATCGGTTTTAACATTCAAAAGAAAAACAAAAACAATAATAAACTATTGAATGAATATTTGCGATAACATCTCAGTATATTTTAATTAACATTGGATGATTATTTTGTTTAATACTGATATTTAACAGGGGAAATAATCATGTAATACTTCCTGTAGCACCTGATTAAAACTTCAAAGTCATGATTAATTATTTAAATTTTTTTTTCTTTCCACAATGGAATAATAGCAGAATTTTTTTTTTTTTTCTTCTGTGATAATATGAGACTAAATAAATAAATAACTTTTTTACATTTCTGTTGGGACACTTACTGTGACACTTTCCAGTACGTGGATAATGTTGCTGTGTCTGGTTAAAACGAGGGCTTTGCCAAACAAAATGTCGGTGAACCATCTGGCAATCTTCTGCCAGGTCATGTTCACTCGGGCCTCCTCCACTGAGATTGTACTGTCACTGTCAAAACTGTTCTCATTTGCTCTCTGCGAAAACCAGTTAAATAATGAATAAATAAACAGACAAGTCCACACAAAAATATTACAATATATTCAGATTGTGAATATTTCTTTCCAATTTTGCAACGTAACAAATTTTAAAACGGATACAAAACCAATCAATGAATTGGATAACCAAAGATTTGTTCTGTTACGGAATGTTTTTGAAGATGTATTTCAATTCTGGTATTATTTTTATGATATAATGATATTATGATATAAAACGATTTTAAAAGAAAATTGTTTTCAAATAAAATATCCCAAGGGAGGTCACTCTTAATATATAAATATGCCAAGACACTTTAGTGATTTACCTTGAAATGTCTGGCAATGTTAAAAGCAGCAAATATTCTTGCTTGTCCATATATATTAAGAGACAACCACATCAATGGAAATATCATGGAAGTCAAAGGCAGAACACTATGAACCTGAAAACCAAAACAATTTGTTTTTGAAATTCATGATATGATACACTGATACAAGATACAACATACTCCAGTGTCTACATGTTTATATTAATTTTACAATTTCAATTTTTAGTTTTGGTAATTTACTGTGTATATGCATACAATTTTGATTCATTAAGTATTTTTATAGATAAAAAATAAATTACTGTACATTTCAGTTGATTAAATATTATTTTTAACAGCTTGTATATTTTGGTTTGTTTATTTACATCTCTATTTCTCAGTTGAATAAAGACTTACACATTTTTAAAATCAAATTTTCTGTTCAACAACCTTAATTCTGTGGTTTCTGATTTCAGAAGACACAGACACACAAACATGTCAGATTGTAACTTACAAGTAAAACAATGATCATTTCAGTCCAGTGACCAACATGTGTGTCTAAGTAAACATATCTTAGTGTGTTTGTTATGGTCATCACAACCTGAAAATTAAAAATATCGATGGCTGATAAGTAATATGTGTCTTGATATTAAATAACATTTAATCTTCATATTTTATCAGAATAATAATTACAAATTCACATAAAACATATTATAAGTTTTATCCTGCAACAAAATAAATATTAAATTAAAAAGAAGAAAATTTCTAACAAAATAAACTTTTAATGATCAAAACAGATAAGTTAAATATTTAACTTGATAAATGTTTTATCCTTTTTCTTTAACATTATGTAGCTTGATGGAATTGTGAATAAAATAAAAAAAATTATAAATAAATATAACAGGTAAAATAAACAGAACACTAAAATTTGTATTTATCTAATATTTTTAGATTCTTTTTCATTTAATGGTAATGACACTTCTAATATTGTCAACAACAGAAAATACTGCTTTATTTACTAAACAAAAATAAATTTACAGTTAAAATACATCAAGTGTGGTCTTAGACTTTGCATAATTTAAATAATCCTGACAGAAGGTATAAAAATATATAGATAGATAGATAGATAGGTATATATAACTTTAACTAAATAGGTCTTAAACATACAACAACAAGAGGAACTATTCTTCTTTCAAGCCACACTCTGACAATCAAGTGTTTTTCATGTTCCAACATGCTCACAGTTCGCTGAAGTTTGGAATCAAGAATACATCTGAAAAATAATAAACAATAAGAATAAAAATAATATTTTAACATTATATATCTAGCTATACATTGGCAGGTGTGTGTTAATTAGTTATTTATTATACATCAACTAATAAAATAAGTGTTCCTTAGTGAAACAAACTGAACAGTTTACATAGCCATGATGTCTTTAACATAAATAATAATATTACAAAATGTCAACAATAAACAATATTTTATAAAGTTTTCAAAGCTATAGAAGACCTCAAAATAATAGTTTTAAAAAAAAAGAGAATTTCCTAATTAAAATCAAATCATCTTAAGTCTTATTAATGAAACTATTTAAAAAAAAAAAAAAAAAAAAAATTAATATTAAAAAAACAATGTATGAAGTACTGTTCCTGTGTGTTATGGTATTTAATTTTGTGATCTAACAACACTTCCTTGATATTTACCTAATATTTTTAAGAATTGGAGTTTCTAACAGGATAAATTTCTTTGGTTTCAGTGGAATTGCAGCTCTGGGTTCATTAGGATTGTCTGAAAGAGTTTCAATCTCAGGAGCAAACACATCTCCTTCTGCTAGCTCCAAGTCTTGTGTCTCATCTGTTTGCTGGTGAAAAAACAGAATGCACAAATATTTTATGTTTAATTACGTTATCTGTTGAACAAACCTTTTGTTATTTGAAAACAAAATTAATAATAACTATGACATTATCAACTGAATCTATAATATCATTTAATAAAAATGTTAAAAAATTTAATACATTTTAATAAAACAAGAATATAAATAACAGAATGCTTAAATTGCATTTATGAATTTCTTTTTTTTTTCTTTTTGGTTTATTTTGTAGGGGAGTGGGGTTTTTTTTAAATTAAGAAAAATTGCATTTAAATAAAATATAAAAATTTCTGCTACTAGTAATTTCTGCTATGTTCTCAAAGATTCATTTAAATGTCTTTTTAATTTATACACCTGTTTAAGAAAACAATGAGAATAATAAAACATATTCAATTACATTAACCAAATCTTTTTTTTTTTCTTGTTGAAGATTAAATTACATATTCAACAAAACAATTACTGATTTCAGGAAATTCTGAAACAGTATTAAATGATTTGAAGTAAAAACATACTTCTACTTCTCTACACTTGGCTGGAACAGTCTGCCCAGGTCTCAACAGAATTACATCCCCTTTAACTAGCAGAGCGACAGGCAGATTGACAACATAACCATCTCTGTATGTCCACTGTAATGAGATACACGGCGAAAGAGGAGAATGAAGGTTCAAATAGTCATGAGGCTTCCATTCAATGTTTTTTAGTGATTCTGAAACACAAAGTTTGTATGTCGTAATTCAGAAAGAACCGTGCAGTAAAAATTTAACTTAATAATGTTTAGAACAGACCCAGTAACACATATCTTTTACTTGTATGTTTCATCCTTATATAGCATTGACAAATGTATAATTTTGTCAGGGACAAATGACAGACTAAACACACAGAAATTTGAACAATGGCTAAGAAAAAGTATTTATTGGACATTCTGTAGTAATTTATTAGCAAAAAACCAATTTAAGAGTCTCAAAATATTGAGATTAAAAAAACAAATTTATTATTTAAATTTTGTAGTTAATTTACTTCAAAATATATCAATTTGTATTGTTTCTCCAAAGTATTTATGTTAAAAATAATTGTTGTGACAGGTATCTCAAAAACACGTTTTACACATGGACACAGAAGAGCAAAGATAAACAAATTTATCACACAATTTATACAAAAGAGGAAAAATTAAACACCCAAAAAAAAAGATTTCAAAAAATAAAAATAATTTGTTCATTTAAGATGAATATTACATAGTTCTGAGTAAAAATAAGCTTTAAGTGATGTACCCCACATATTTTTAACGACAAGTCTTGTGAGTCTGTTCATCTCTGTACTCTCCATTCGAGTGTTCCACAAGTTCAAACCAGCATTGAAAAACAAAACAAAGAGCAGAAATGAAGCCTCCACTAACCACCAGCCAATGTTAGGTCCCTCCCTGGAAATAAAAGAAGAAAATATTATAACAAAAACAATTGTCTGTGAATACAGTGAAATAGAATTATTGTTGTTTTTTTTTTCAAATATTTCTGAATTGTAACTAAAAATCATTAAGGATTAACTTTAATTTGTTTCAATATATATATATATCAGTTTGTGCATAAAAACACAATATACATACCATCACCATTTCAAAACTAAAACTTCAGAATGTAACAAAAATACTTTTTATATATTTTTTTTTTTTTTGTGCTGACATATTTTCTTTCTCAACACAATAGAATTTAAAATTCTAGCCAAATTAATATGTATATTTTATAATAACTAATCAAAAGACATTTTCAACTAAAATATATGTGTGCCTGTGTTTGCATATATGCTTGTTTGCTTTTATGGAGTTAGCTTTAACAGTAATATTTGTTGTCAAATTCATAATACCTTATATCAGTAATGAATAAATATGCCACCAGCAAGCTTATAACAAGAACACAAATGATGAAACAAGTCAACCAGTGATAGAGAGAGTGTATCACTGAGTGGTGGAAAGAATGAAACAGTTTCATCCAATTCCCTTTCTTTTCTTTTTCATTTCTGTTGATTTCCTGTACCAGTTCTTTGTACAAAGTTTTGAGAGCTTCTTCAGTTTTGTATCCATGTAACTCGAAGTACTGAGGAACATTATCAAATATATCCTGAAACAGACAACTGAAAAATTAATCTTAAAATATGAAATAACACAGTAATTGTATTACTTTAAGTATTACATATTATATTAACTGTAACAGGCATAAACTATTTGATATCTCATCAATCCTGAACTATTTTTCAAAGAATTTCTGAGATTTAAATAAACTGCATCTTAAAATTTAATATTTATTTACATAGTAAAATTAATTTTAAAATATAAAACAAAAACAACAAAATTATATTATTAAATATATTGATTGTAATTGAGTTTGCGGTTTCTTAAAAAGTATTTTTGAGGTTAACAGTAACTGCATCTTTACATTAATTATTTATACACTAAAATTTGCCTCCTATCACAGATGTAGGCAAGCAGTCTGTAGCTTACTGACATATTAAAAATAGATATCCAATAAGCTGATTTGTTTATATCTAGAATGTTTTAATATACATACAAATGAAAAATCTGAATAAATTTTACAGACAAAACAAATATTTTCTTAATAAACTGAAGGAAAACATTTCGAAAAAAGAAAAAAAAAGGTTAAAAAAATAAATGTGTAGGATTTGTTTTATTCATAATACATAATGCAACTATACACTAATTTCTAGAAATAATGAAATGAACAAACAACTTCCAAAACTGAAGTTTAAATGAATGAAACATGGAAAAACTCCATAATAATAATAATATTAAATATAACGATATTTTTTACTTTTTATTGCATTACTTATATTTGCTTATGATCTTTTAGTCCTCATGTTATAAACACCTATAAATAAAACAACATCTTAACATGGGTAGAATAAAATTCACATTTTGGGGGGATGTTATATTTAGGACTTAGAATAAAATGCAGTGGCTGAATAATATTTCTTTAAAATGCAGTTCAATGAAAAATAATATTTTCCAAATTTTGTTGTTTTTGGGGGTTTTAATTTTTTTAGAATTGTACAATGAATTTTAATATTTTTAATTTGGGTTGTTGTTGTTGTTGTTCGGGGGTGCAAACGTAAATTAAGGTTTATATAGTGATACATCACTTCTAATGATTATGAAATAAATTTCTAGTGAATACAAAGTACACATTAAATAATTAGTACAGTGCTGATCATTCGTTGTTCGATTCGACGATTCGTCGGTAATTTGTGCTAATCATCGACTGTTAATCGATTGAAACTGCTCCTCCGCAATATTTTTAATGTCCAAAAAACCCGAGATGTATATAAAGTATATATTAAGAAAGTATGACTTACTGACAAAATGCAAAATTAATTATTTTAATAATTACAGTAAAATAAACGCATTCACCGGCACCTTACCATTCGTATTGTCAATGACCATTACGCTACCGTTATTTCATTAAAGGTTTTCACCATTACTCAGTATGGTTATGAAAAGAACAACTGGAATTTAGTCTATTATTTTCTTACTTAAAGCAAATTCCACCATTTTTCTGAACGACCAGATTAAAAAAAATAATAATAATAAAATAAAACGTGCAAAACCATATATAAAGAATATAATATAAATATTACGATCGGGAGAAGGGTTTCGTACTGATTTCTACATGTAAAATCAGCTTGTGGATATTATGATACCTGATTAATGTTTCAGTTCAAATGTTACTCAGTATAAAATGATATAGCTCTAATACAAACTAGGAAATCACAGTATGAACGAATCATCTGTTATTCTGTAGGTCATTGTAATACAGTGGATCACTTTTAGATAGTAACTTTCTTTAAAACATTCTGTGGACATTTATTCCATAAAGAGCGGATGGGAGGAGAAAATTGTTGAAATGTCTGTTCTTCACAACTAAATCCGCATATGATATTATTATTATTATTATTATTATTATTATTATTATTATTATTATTATTATTATTATTCAAGTGAATCTGTATTATGATATGTTCTAATGTCTGAATAATTCATAACATACATAGTTTATTATTTTATAGAGTAATGTTGTGTGTGAAGATATAATTTTAATACTTTTGTCTTTGTAAATTATTCTTTATGGCATCTTTTTTCTTTTTTTATCACCATCATGTTGTTGTTGTTTATTTATTCAAAAAGAATCGTTTCATTTCGTTTTAACTTGTTTAATTTTTTTATTTGTTTGTTTGTTTGTTTTATTTCATTTCATTTATTTATTTAATTATTTATTTATTGTGAATGCTTGATCGTCAATTGCTTGTTTGTATAAGTGTTTATGTGTATATGTGTGTTTTGTTTTTCCATTTCTTTCTTCTTCTTTTTTTCCACATTATGTTTTTAAGAAAAATCTCTCCAATTCAACATAATTACCGATCAGGCAAACAACAGGCTGGAGTGCAAATACACACACTAAGAGGTGCATACGTGCGTGCGTAGATGTGTATTTTGAAGAGAAAAAATTAAAATAAAACAGCTCTGTAAGTCCAATGATCTATGAGTGACCGTATTCATATAATTAATTGCTAAGCGTTGTCATTTCAGTTCAGTTATGTTTTTGATTAATTGCACTTTTTCAGTTAGGTTTGTTTCCAAAAATAGAAGAAAAAAAGAAAGAAAGAAGAAATTGAATTAACACGTTTTGTTTGCTTTCCCACTGACTGTACCCGAATTATTACAATACAACAAAAGAAAAATTAATAAATACTGTAATCTGATAGGTCCTTTTTATCTAATCGCATTTTCCTATTGATTCGCTATTGTACATTAGCAACAGACGTAGTTACGAGTACCAGTAGTTGTTTTCGTAACTGAAAGGATGTAAAATCACCAAGCAGTTTCTGCGGATTTGACGTGATTGAATAACAGACAATTTCCCGCGGAATGTAGTCATCATGTCTGGTGTATAGAATGTATTGCTACGGAACCGCTATTGCTTGTTATTAATAAAGATCTGAATACGACATTTTTAAAGTGATTTGTAGCACTAACAAAAATCGGTACATTGCCCACATCTTCTAGATTTTTCTATTTTTTTATAATTCCATTTTTTTTTTCTTTCTTTCTTTTTGTTTTTTAAATTATGTTTGTTATCGCAAAAATATAATCAAATTTCCATCTAGATGGATTTCTATATTCATGACGAGATATTTCGATGTTTTAGCTGTATTCGATCGTGACCAGAAATAAAAATTAATTTGAAATAAAATTCTGTGATCTTGTTGAAATGAAATTCTGTCTTCCTGGTTCATATTAACTGCTAAAAATCGTTGCATGTTCATTTGAATATGTTAGACACGGCGAAAGAGTTTTTATGATTTTATTTTTATTTTTGTTATTGATGTATTTAAAATAAGCCTGTAAGCGGTGTAAAGATCTAGGATTTATGGAAAGGTGGAGAATTGCAGCACGTGATCGATTCAAGTTTTAAGACGAACTAAGAAATGATCTCGTGCAGAATATAAACATCATTAACAAGGCGTAAAACCAAGAATTTTTGTCGATTTTTATACCACGTTAAATGGAAAATAATAGACTGACATAATTGACTTTTGCTTGTTCAGTTAAATAATTAAACCAGTTTAATCTTTTATTCCTAAGTCAGAAAGAAAAAACGAAGAAGAAAAGAAGATAAAACAAAATCATTTAGATGTCTTCTTTAATTTTAATCACACTGCAAAAAAATATATATAACCTCCCTTCTGCGCCGGGTTTTACAGCGGATATCCACAAACATAACAATCGATATTTTACACATTAAACAAAACGAAAACTGTCTTCCTTTCCATCCTCCCTAGCGAGTTACGAAACACATGACATACAGTTGGCAAAATTGCTTAATTGGTTGTTAAACCTAAAGGCAGGAATATCTAACAAAAATCAATCAGTAATGAGCTTTAATGAGAAACGCAGACGACATGTGGTTCACACGAATCTGCTTCGGGCTTTCATCCACACCAGTCGGTTTCAAATAAATAAAATCACGCGACCTGCACATTACTCGAGCCGAACATCGGAACTGCTGTTCATAATCAATGACATTTCATACCGCTTTGTGCGAACGCGTGTTAATATATTGTTTTGTTTTATAAATAAAACGGCCGAAATGTTAGTGGGCGACGAATACGCCGTACAGACTTATGTTACAATGAAATCACTTTGTGCAAAACTGATCCTACATTAATTGAATTATTATTATTATTATTATTGTTGTTGTTGTCGTTGTTGTTGTTGTTGTTGTTGTAGTAGTAGTTGTTGTTATTATTATTATTATTATTATTATTATTATTAATACTTCAATAACGTGTTTTTTTTTGTTTTTTTTTAATAATTACATATTATGCAGTCGATCTTTCTAACATATAAATCTAAAATATTCCTTTTTTATAAATTCTCATATGTATACATGCACACACACACACATATATAAATACATATCTACATACATAAGATTTCATACCTACAGCATAAAAACTGAAAAGAGACGCCATTGTAAATACGTATTTACCAATTAAAATCATGGGGTTCTGTTACGGTTTCCTGCATCTTTTAATTACTGACCACGGATGCCATCGAAGTTTTATATCAGCCCACATAGATTTCTGAACAGACACAGCTATCATTGGTTTTTGCATTTCACTATATTCAGAAACCAATGGCAGAACCTTGGAAACACCAGTGCTTTCATCATATTTGCTGAAAAAGGTTTTGTCTTAAATACTGTTTGATGTAATTTGCTTTATGTGGATCATCTATAACTCTGTGTGTCCTTCTTTTATCTATTTAATCATTCTGTCTGTTTAATCATTTTATCTGTCTTTTTAATCACTTTATCTCTATTTATATTTATATCTGTTTCTTGCTTTCCCTTTTTTCTCTTTTTCATTTGTCTTTCAATTGTTCGTGTCTCTCTCTCTCTCTCTCTCTCTCTCTCTCTCTCTCTCTCTCTCTCTCTCTCTCTCTCTCTCTCTCTCTCTCCCCTAAGCAAAAACAAACAACGAACTGCAAACATACCAGTTATTTTGTTAATAAAAATAATTTATCACTTAACGACACGATAGTAATTAAATTTGACACTAGTAATTATAAATTTATCTCTTTTTTGTTTACAATTTTTTAAACAGATCAGTTCACAGATATTGCTTGCATGCACGGTTGGGTTTGAATGGTAAATATTTTACGTCATTTCTTTTACAACAGATATTAGTCAATAGCTGTTCATACTTAGATCAGTTCAGTTCACAGACGAACGAATTTGATACCGTTGATGCATTCAAATTAAATATTAAAATGGCGTTAACAAATACAAATATACTTTCTAAAGAGTCATTAGGGAGATAAGTCTATTCCGTTGCTTATTAATATGTGGAATAAATAGCCAGACTCATAAGGTAAGATATATCATTAATTAATTATCTGTAGTTGTTGCTGTTGTTATTATTATTATTATTATTATTATTATTATTATTATTATTATTATTATTATTATTAACTATTTTTTTTGGGGACATATCATATAATTTACTATAAACGAGTACTGTTTCAGTGGAAAGTTCCGATTTATTGATCTGGTAGGGTTCAAAACGATCGCAAGGGATGATAGGTTTGTAGTAAGTAAACTGTTCTATTGCATGAATGCACCAGGTGTCAGTCGTCTGCTGCAGACGTCTTGGGAAATCAGCAAGGCAGAAAAGCGCGCGGATTTTGCACTGATTGTTTCTGCCATTCTGACTCATTATGACGAAGTAGAAACTAACTTTCAGGTAACACATTATTTACCTTAGACATAGAGATTTAAAACAAATGTATAATGAATTTATATTCCTCACTGTGTGATTTACACATTTTGGAATATACTTATATTATGTGACGTGAAAGATCGAAGCGAAAAATAATTGTAAGTTATATCTACATTTGATCTACATATGCAGTATTTGTTATTAGTAGTAAATAGTATTAGTAGCAGTACATTTTAAATACTTTTTTTTTTATTGAATATGTTCATGACCTTCTTTTGCTATAGACATAAATGATAAACATATTCGGAAGATCCATTTTCGAGTTTATAAAATAATTAATATTTTTATGTTGTTGTTCTATTTTTTCTTGTTTTCATTCTTTTATTTTTATTTTATTTTATTTATTTTTTTACAAATATAAAATTACTGCATAATAGACGTATAGATAGATTTATTCGGTTGAATTCAGTGTTTGTTTTAGAATAAATAATCAAACAGAAATAAATGTAATGAAATAAAACAATACCGAAAAAAATATATGTGCTTTGAATATTAATCATGAATATGTTTGTAGGCCACAAGAGGTGGCCAGTTAATGAAAATGGCTTCTAGGCATGATTAGTGTCAATGGCAAATATTTTATTCCATTCAGAAATCCAGGGACAGAACACCGTGTAACTGTAACCTTGTTAAATGTAAGTAACATCACCGAAAAGAGCATGACGTTAATTGTGTTAACTACAGAGACAGTTATTATTTAAGAAACACCCGAATTAACCTTTACAACAGCAACAATCATAGCTTACGTACATTTTGTTTGTAGTTGTTTACAAATGTACCAAAAAGAAGTCTGTTATTCTTTACATATGAAAATAGATTTGTAATGTTTAATTTGGCTAGACACTAACGTAATTAACAACTAAATAAAAAATAAAAAATAAAAAAAAAAAAAAAAAAAAAAAAATAAATAGAAACAGAAGTATTATCTGTTATGAAATCATCTGCATTTATACTAGAAATAACAGTCTAATACAAATGAAACGAGTTCCGGTTAGAACTCCCGGACAAAGAAATGCATGTACAAAACTAATATAATACAGTAAGATAATATAATAAATAGAAATTAACCACGATCGAAAAATGTGCACATAAATTAAAGATTACGTCAGTACGTTGGTTCCAAATGGTCATTCCTTTTTTATATTGATCTTACAACAGAAGAATGGGAGGGAGTCGTTAACTTCGTCGTAGAAGCAGTAGATGCGGAGGCATACAAAATATGCAAATGTTAGTAAATATAGGCGTGGGACAGGAACAGAATAAAGCAGAGATTCTGCTCTTCCCTGATGATGTGTAATCTAGCGAAAAAAAGACAACTGACGTCTGATTAGCTGGCAAAGAATGAAGATTTGTTACTTCGTTAGTTTGTATTATGAATCTATTAGGAATTTTCAGTATGTTTGCCTTACTTCTTGTACTGATTACGAGTGTTGGCTAAGTACGAAGTATAGACAATTTATCTTGTCATGTTCGATCAGTGTTCGTTTGCAAAAAGGCTTTTTGTATTAGAGAACAAGAACGAATGACAAGATGGTTAAAAGATATCTGTTATTTCATATCTACTGTTACCTAAAACTCTGACGTTCTTCTCTTTTTTTTTCTCGCTTTTGTTCTTCTTGTTGTTGTTGTCGGCGTAATTGTTTTGTGTGGATTTTACAGTATAGTATACAATATATAATATCCATTCTAAAAGGCTATGTATCTGTATAATTTATATACATTTAAATTATGTAGTGCTGAAATTAGTTTGCGTGGGAGACTGAAAGACTTAAGTACATTCGAACTTTTTTTTAAAAGCTAAGATAATGATGTTATCGACTGTAGAAAATTACTAATAATTATATGCAACATAATTACGAATTTGTTATGACATAATGTAAACAAAGCTCGGTCGTAACTGTATGAAATAATCTTCTAGTTGTCATGCGACCGTCAGTACATGCTTTTAAACTCATTTTGTTTATTCCTTGTTATTGTGTATAATTATCGTAAACACGGTGTAACCTGATAATTCTGTTCCTGGTGAGGTATATGATTATATTCTTTGATTTAAAAAAAACAATGTTACGGACTTCAATCAGAGTAAGTCATGAAGCGTATATTTGCATTTGTAACCCACGTACAAAATTTTTTCATGTTTGTTCAAACATACCAATCAATAAATGATGTTGCAAAATTATATTCCAATTATCCAACTGGTAATTTGTCCCATTATTATTGTCAGGAAAAAACTAGTTATTTCTTCCTATTTTTTTCTTCTTTATTTATTTATTTTTGTTTTTTCTTTATTTTTTTTTATTTTTTTAGAATTTTTTTTAGAGTGAGATGGGGGGTTGGTACTGGCAGAATGTTAATGGCAAAGTTTTTGTTTATTTTATTTTGCTGTTTGTTAGTGGGGACGCTTTCTTCTTTTTTTTTTTTCTTTCTTTTTTCTTCCATTTCGTGAATGTTTCCTATACACAGAATAGACTTTTCCTTTCATATGTTAATTTATACGATGAGATATTTGCAAAAGAAATGTTGCTAGAATTTTTGTGTATAACAATTAGTTCTGTCATTTTCAACAGAGTGTGCACTGGATAATTTTGGAATGTTTCCGTCAAAAAAAAAAAAAAAAAAAAAAAAAAACTGTTCAAACATTCCTTTCAATGGCACATCCTCTGACTTAACAATTCTGCCCAAGCCAAATATCTGTAGAATAACGTAATTTGTAGCATAATACATGATAAAAGAGTTCCGGGTTTACAGAATCCATAATCACAACGTATCGATATCACATCCTGAAATTAATTCACACAGATAAATATAAACATCAGTATACAATAAAAATACCGACTGCTTGTTATTAAATTACGTTATCAGTAATTGCTTTTCTGATTGCTTTAGTCGGGTTTTCCCCCAAAGCCCTGATGATATTAATTGCGAACAACATCATCATTACAACGTTTTATTACCAATAAAGTAATGTCTTCTTGTTGATAGTTTCATTAAGCAACAGACTAATGTATTCATGGATTTAAGAATTCGCGGTTTCAGCTCTCGATTCTTGCAGTGATGACGACATTTAAGAATCGAGCCGAACTGAGTTAATGTTGCATGAAAATGAAATCCAACAAAGTTTAAAAGACGTTTTAATAACTGTATATTTAGATTACATTACAAAAAATAAGGGGAATTTAATACCAGTTATTTTATGAAATAACAAAAAATGACTTTATCAGAGAAACCGATATGATCTAATTAGGATGTTCGTGAAACGTGCTGATGTTCAGAACTGTGTGTCTTTAATATACAGTCTCAAAACAAAGCATATGCTACAAGTTACAGAGAGATCTTATACTTGTTGATTAAATCTGGCAAGAAGATGCGGTTCAGTTATCTGCCGATTGTAAACTGTGTAATTTATCTACAATACAGCAGAGACTTTTAGCTACAACTTGCTAATAATTTGTGTTAAATATCTAAGTTCTTTGACTGATACGCCAGAGATTGTATTTGCAAGCAGACCAGAGCCACTACCAAGGGAACAGTTCTTCAATCCTTGTAAGTGTTAAAGCTTGAGCAAATGGAATTTTACCACAAAAGCCACTTTAATAGACAAAACATCAGCTGTGTGGCCGCAACACATGGATACTTTAGAGATGAACGGCAGAAATAAACGTTTCATGGCAGAAGAAGAAAGGGCTTTTGCCTCTAAGTAAAAAGGCTTTTATAAGGACATCTGCACGCGTGCTAGTTAATTGTGCGTTGTGAAAACAGACTTATGGATTTCACATTAGTCTGAGATTTAATCCATTAGCAGGTTTGTCGTTGTTATTCTTTAATTTAGTTTGTATTTATTTTTATATGTTTAATATATTTTACTCTTTTTTTAAGTTTTTTATTATTATTATTATTATTTATTTTTTTTTTTTTTTTTTTTAATTATTAGATTATAGTTGTTGCTATTGTTTTTTTTATTTTTTTTTAAGTTTTTTTTTTTTTTTCTAATGTAATGATTTTGTTTATTTTGTTTCTGATTTCTTGTAGTTTTAATCATTGTTTTCTTACATGTTATGGAAATTTATAGCAAATTTAATTCTGTTAGTCAGTGTCATGTTGAATTAATTGATAAGAGATGAATTATGTTCGTCATCAAAACTTTTAAATGATTTATCTCCAGCTCAGTTACAAAATTCTGATTGTTCGCCGAATAAATCCTCCCTGTCCATGAGAAGGTATATGTAGAAGATCCCTTGCTGCTAAATGAAGTAAAAGAATTACACAAGTAATGACGTCAATATAATTTATCTCTTGTGTTTTCACTTCATAAAACAGGATATTTTAGAAAATAATTACAGTGCATATGAAAACATGCCGAGATAAACATTTGTTATTTTGTTAGTTCGTTTTTAATATTATAACAGTTAAATAACATAAAGCAAAATATAGGTGTTGGCAGATCTATAATTAGACATTCAGAAACCAAATACAGATTAAAATATTTATATTTCTTGTTGCTGCAGGGATAAAAGGTGACAGCATGCTGACATCTAAATTTTTAAAATAATCAGTTATGTGCAGCAATACAGATTAAAGATAAGAATTACAACACGCTGAAATAACTACTGCTCGTTGAAATCAACTATCGTGTGCTATCTTCTGTTTTGGCGTTCCTTCTGAACTGCCATCGTTTTCTCAAGAAAACAACAAACAGCATGAGTCTTATTCCAACTGTGTGATAATACGTGTATTTCGTTCCTTTCTAGCGAGTGTTAATCTTCTTACCAGCTGTATCTCACACCAGCTTCTCGCCACTTAGTCAGTGAGTGACCTGGATAATAATGATAATACACGTCAGTGTATATAATACTGAGGTGTGTAATATTGTTCTGGTGTTGATACCACTAGCAATGGCAAAAAGTGTAAAGTTCATTTCTAATAAGTTAACATATATATATACAGGTTCTTTTTATTATTATTTTTTTCTTTTCTTTTTTTCTATATTTGTTATTAGTTAGTTATTGAATCACCGAGTTAGTTATTTATTTACTCACATCGTTACAGTTTTATTTATTTAATTATATATTTATTTACTCACTGACTTATTTGTGATCGATTATTTTATCTTATTTTATATTTTATTAATGCCTACGAAATGTGAAGCTACATACAAATTTATACTTCAACACGAGCAGGATATATTTTTATCACCTAGTATTAAATTATAGCTTGTAGCGATACCGCGAAATCTAGGAAAAAAACAAAAAATGACATTTGTGGCACATGTCGATTGTAATTTCCAGACGAAATGAGATACAATCGAAGCTGTGTTTCATTTTTTTTTTCTTTCATTGATTAGTAAACGGATATGCAATGCTCCTGAAGAGCCAGACGTTTAAATGAATCAACAAATGGAAAACGACAAGGAACACGCATAACAAAAGTTATCTGCTCTATTCCTTTGTGTATCAAGGTTGATTTCTTGTTTTGTGTGTTTTACATTTGTCGGTTCGTGCTCGTGCTGGGACAGAAAATCCCATCAGTTCGATAGAAAAATCAATTTTCATTAACAATGACAATTGAAAGAAGATAATTTTAATAAAATTTAGATATTTTTTTTCTTTCTTTCTTTCTTTTCTTTGATATTTACTAATTTATAACAGTTCACTGTAGAACAGGGCCTAGATACGAATCTGTGTTCAGTTTGATGGTAGCAAATCGAAAAAGTCTGTGAAAGCCAAAAGGAAAGAAAAAACGTAAAAACTGAGTGTTATTCACTTGATTTCCATGTGTACATAGAGCATCATGTATGCTTTGAGTAACAGAGAGGAAAACCAGATATTGATTTTCATTAATAGCTTTAATTTTTTTTTATTATTATTATTACAAAACAAAATATACAAACGTTAGCAACTATATATATATAAAAATAATAATAATAATAATAATAAAAAGTAAATGTTATTATAAAAATTAAAAAAATATGTTATTCCGGAAGATTTTATCTGCATTTTTATGAGAATCCTCCACCATACTTCAAAAGCCGAGCATCAAATTTCAAATAATAATAATAATAAGAAGAAGATATTCATTAATAATAAAATGAAAAAAGTAGCTAATAGTAATAAAAGGGAGAAAAAAAATTAAATAAAAGAACTGTATTTATTAGACAAATAAAACGGGCAGATAGGTCGACACGATAGCTAAGGTCAAGCAGATTAAATATATTTTTTATTATATTCACAACGTTTAATAGTGATTTACTGATAATTACAAAAATGACTGTACTACAGACTTTGTCACTGTGTATTATTTGTTATTTTTTTATGAATGTCATTTTTATTGTTATTGCCTAATACGTCGTATACGTTTCTGTGTATGTGTAATTGACTTGTATATCATCTCTATAAGGACTGAGTTAAAGCTATTCATGTGAGTAAATAAACAGAAAATTGGAATAAACATGTACAAAAAAAAAAAATTGATTTGTAAAAATTTTGATACATAAATAACATATATTTGTTAAATGAAATAAAAATATAGTTATAACTGGTCTCGATAATAAAACACAATAGTTCTACTTTTTCTTTGAAACTGGTCGTTTTTAGTTCGCTATGTGCAGTATATACTGGACCTTACAACTTAATATAAAGCAAGCTGAAACGCAAATTGTCACTGAAACCATTTCAATTACAGACATAAATCCTTTAAATTGTCTAGACAGAGATTTTAACTTTGTAGTCGTATACATGTATATATATCGTATATATGTTATTAGTAAGCTACTAAAACAGGAATATTTCTGCTGAGAACTAATAAAAAGTCAACATTTGAAAACTGATTCCTCTGTTAGAGTAAACTAATAATCATTTTTGTTCTTCTTAACTATTTAAGTCTTCATAGTAAATTAAGCGTAGAAATAACACAAACTAGTTGAGTTATCAGCAGGTCGTTAATCATTTACAAGTCTGTTTTTTGAGGATCTTTCTCAATAGTCTCTTGTTAATGTGATTGACTGCAGCTTTAACAGAATAACAGTTACAGTTGTATGTAAATAAGTATTCTTTATATTGGTGTACTTGTGTAAGAACGTGATAAGCATTATTTGTTTATCTTTGAAAGATTTTCTGCATTTGTTTATTTCTTTCAAAGAAAGATACTTGTATTAATTTTAGATTTGTGCAGTCATCACCTGTTATATATCTAGCTTTTATATCATTTCATTATTTCTGTATTTAAATACATTCATTGTATAATAAAAGTGCATTATATAAAAAGACTGGCTTTGAAGTAGAGAACTGACATAAGGCATGTTTAATTAAATTGACTCCATGTAAAAAGACTGGCTTAATAATAGAACATACACAAGGCGTGGTTAGATGAACGAAGCAGTGGGGGGGGCTGTTTATCTCTAAAATTACTATATGAGCGTTCTGGTTAACAGGAAGTCGGCATAAAATATATCTTGCAATTAATCGAAAACAAATGGCCCATTGCAACATATTGTGGGTTATCTCTCTCGTTATCTATCGAGTCCTTTCCAATAAGTGTATGTAGCCATGTAACTGGATATATTTTTTCCCTTTATTCGTTTTCTAATCGCATGAAATACATCGAGCCCATTTTTTTCTTAGCCGCTGGTATTTCAGTATTATACATGTATCTGGTATAGCAAAACGTCTGTAAGACAAAAAACGCGACACTGGAAAGCAGAGACAAAGAACGTGATTTTAGGTGACTTGTGTGTATAGCTTGCTGGAGAGTGAATCCAAGTACTGACAGTTTATCTGACAGTGTTGGACTTTTTCATGATATATTTTTATTATTGTTTTGGTAACAGCGGAATGAATAATCGAAATAAGCGTAGTCACTGTTACGTTATTTATTAAAAGGCAGGAAGATTTGAATTAAAATCACAATTTTTTTAATTAAAGTTTAAGTTATGTTATTTATGTAGTTGTATGATGGTGCTGTAGTAATGATGGTGGTATCGATGCAAATTGTTGTTGTTTTTATTGTTAATGTATCAGGAAGATGTATGTATTTCTGTAGTGTATTCTAAAGTATTTTTAGATGAAATACATCGTTATCATTCTGTCTTGTGTTCCAGTCTTTCTTCCCTAAACAGTGCGATTCCAGAAGATCAGTCATTAATTGTGTATTGCGTGAAATATCTAATTTAGCCTTGTGTCGTCTGACATTTACACATCTCGTCATTTACCATTCGGTGTGTCCTTCAGACATCAGCATATTTATCTTCTAATTTTTATATATATAGATAGATAGATAGATTTTTTATTTATTTATTTATTTATTTATTTATTTATTTATTTTTTGTTGTTGTTTTTTTTTTTTTTTTTTTGTTGTCGCGGCGGTGGTTTTCAGACTTTTGGTGTGCCGTCTGACTTGGACTCATCTTCAGGAACAGCCTGTGCCCTACTACACTCTATGATCAGAACTCCTGACCATTCTCCAGAGATTCTGCTCTAAACGTTGTCGCTGACAAACATGGCTGCTTATCCCGTCTGTTTCCATGGCACAAAACGTTAATGATCTACCGTCGTCACACTGTTCTGTGTTCAAGATTTTTTGCCTAACTCAGCAGAATTTTTGTCTGTTGTCATTCGCGAACATATCTTTCAATATATTTCTTGGTATGACACTTTCTCTCTGATTTTGGCATATCTGTTGAGCTTACCGAGCGGTCAAACTTTTTTTTATCACAGTTCTAAGGTTCCACGCCTAGCAAGGGATCTTGATTTCTTGTATCATATTAAAAAGTCTTAAATCTCCAATGTTTATTCTACATAACTGTGTTTATAGGCTGACAACTCAGACTCACATAATCACTTAATAATGACTTCACCTGGACTAAAATAATTCTATATTTGTCATTTTATTGTGGATTGAATAGTTGATTTGTCTTATAATTTGAATTATCATTGTTGTTTTTTGGGGGTTATATTTTATTTATTATTATCATCATCATCATTATTATTATTATTATTATTATTATTATTATTATTATTATTATTATTATTATTATTGTTGTTGTTATTATTATTTATTTATTTATTTTTGTTTATATTCATTCATCAAAAAAAAAAAAAAAAAACGAAATAAAAAAGAAAACTAAATAAAATGAAATAAAAATTCATATATTTTCGTGTACAATACAAACAATATTATCACCACAGAGATGAAAGAGGACATTAAGTTAACTATATTTTTGACAACATCTTTATTTTAAAACTCCTGCTTGGTCTGTATATTTTTATCTTAACGATGGGTGAAGATTTACCATTTTGATACTGATAATAAGAAAATGTGAGCTTTCCATTTCTACTATAATGATGATATGAAAGAGGATGTACGTTGCAGCAACTGCACGGTTTTGTCTTATAAACGCTTTCCCAGAGTTAAGAAAGCACATACCACAACCTTTGCTGAACCTGTATTTGGGCACTATCTGGAACGGGAAGTAACTCAAATGATGTACTGATCTTATGACTCATTATGCCTCTGAGCTGCTATCCTTTATGTTAATAAACAAATGAATGGAAGAATGTTAATCTTCTTATTTTGTCTGAATACGTCAGAATTAGAAACATTTATATTTCTGAATGTAGTTTCAAAGCGCATAACTCGATGTTCCAACTGCTTGACTGAAGCTTTTCGAAAAGCTGATACTAAATAAATATACAACATAACTTACTTAGGCGTGCGCATGCAAAATGGCTAACTGCAATATTACATCAAATTACAGATTTTGGCAAAGCTTTTCATTTCAAGTTGAAGTCGACACACAGCATTGATCTGTTATACCATGAACTTTTGACGTCAGCGGCGGCAGCAGCTGTAGTATGTGTGTGTGGCATCTGAGGTTCAGAGTGTTTAACTACGGCGACTGTTATTTAGACTTACCAGCGTTTGAATCGCTCATTTTCACTATTCTTCGTATACGTCCGTTTGAGTTACATTGCCTGTCCTCCAATCCGTAACTCTTAATTACTTGAAATCAAATCAGTCATGCGTTTTGGTGCCAAAACTGTGAACGTACGACTTGAAGAGCCGCTGTTAGATTACTTACTCCAAAAAAGAACGAAAAACAAAACTTGATTATTTCTGGTTTTTTTGTTGTATATTTACTGAAATTCTTTCTGTTGTTGAATTTAAGGCTCTTTGTATTTTAGACTTGGTTCCCTTTTTAGTTATGTTCTTTGTTGTTTTGTCAGGAGTGGGGTTTGGCTAATTTGTTGTGTTTTTTGTTTTTTATGTTTGTGTTTCTTTGTGTTGTTTTTTTTTGTTTTTGTTTTTTGTTTTTGTTTTTTGATGGAATTTTATTGATGCTTTGATTTCGTTAATGTGTTATTTTTTAATTATTTTTTGTTGTTGTTGTAATCTTTTATTATTATTTTTTTAATTTTGATTATTATATTATTGAAGTTATTTATTTATTTTATTGATGTTTTGTTGTAATTTTGATTATTTTTATCATCATTGCACAACATTCGATTTCTTGAACACGTTATTCTTCTTATTTCAGATATTACGTAAACACTTGTAAGAAGAAGATATTTTAATTCCTGTGGATATTCAAAATGACTACGTTTTCTCTTTTCTTATTTTTTAAACACTGATTTTAAAACATGCTCACTGATGTGCCGTGCATACGAAAATGTAAAATATATTCAGGGAAATTCTCAGAAAACAGACATGAATGAAACGTTTCTAAACATCAGCAGAGAAGACGTCGGAGCCTTTCACACTCCTCATCAAAACCCGAGACTGATCAACGGCGTCGTCCTTGTGTTCGTTTCTGTCATCGGAATCGCGGGAAACTGTTTAGTTCTGTACATTCAGCACTTCAAGTGTAACCACAACACCTTCTCTCTGTTCGTCAAATCACTGGCCTGTCTGGACCTCTTCAACTGCGTGACCACGATACCGCTGGACATCACGATCAAAACAGTCCCCGATCTGACCACGATCAACATGGTTGCGGTGTGCAAGATTTCCCACTACATCGCCTACGCCACCAGCATGTCGTCTGGCATGATTCTCTTCCTGATTGCTGTTCAGCGATACAAAAAAGTGTGCCAGCCTTTCAAAAACGACATTAATCTGAGAATGGCCAGAATCCTTTGTCTTCTGGCAGTCGCCGTTGGCGCGAGCATCAGCTCTCTGACGATTTTCGTGTCAGGTCCGGATAACGTTAGCGTTAAAGATGGAAACGTAACCTTCGAGACTATTGTCTGTCGCGCAGAGAAAAGCACAAAAGGATCACCGTTAGCCGTTGCGTTCACGGTCATCCTTTACACGGCGTTCACTGCAGTGCTTCTGAGCGTTGCGGTCTTGTACTGTCAGATCCGCAGAAGACTTCTGAAACAAGCTAAAATGAAAGCTGTTTACCAGCAAACTGCCACGGACACGTGCGGACAGCCGACTTCGCCGATGTGCGATCACGTAACAAAAATATTCTTCATTGTGACTGTCGTTTTCATTGTCAGCTACATTCCACATTTAATTGAGCACGCGGTGTTCGTCGGGACAAAGCACACGAGATCCACGTACGGCACGGCGGAGCGGATTATTCTGGATTTCGCTTACAATTCTCCCTACATAAACAACATTGCCAACCCTATTATTTATAGTCTCCTGTCTAAGGAATTTAAGAAAAACTGTAATTTCTTCAAAATAAAGTTTGTTAGTTACTGATGTTGCTTTTTTCTTATAACGTTTAACTTTTTTTTATAAGACGTTCTTTGATGCAAGTTTTCATCATCTCAAAACAACCTAAAGGGCGTGAATAGGGAAGTGTAATGATTTCTTAAGTTCTGTGTATTATTTGTATATAAAAACAAAAAAGAGTTTTTTTAAAACAATAAACTGTTCCTTTTTGCTTATTATTGTTGATAAGCAACAAGGCAGAACAAGCCATACATAGTATGTAACCGGCTTTATTGGTTGAATTTTGTCGCTGGTCTCTTTTGTTTTCCAATTTCTTAGCTAGATTAATTCACGTTATCAAATAATTATGGATTTAATGAAAACTGCAACCATGTTCATTTTTTCAAGTGAAATAATTTTTACCTGTCAATCTGAAGATTTTACTAGAGAAAAAAAAAATATATATATATATATATTCGTGTGCTACCCTGAATACGAAATCATTGTAGAAAAAAAAATCAGTTTTTGATATTGCTGTTTATTTTATTCATATTTATAATAATATAGAATTCCTGTTAACGTTTATATGTATTTTATAAGTCGTTCATAATAAAAAAAAAATAATAATAATAAAATATATTAATTTAAAAAAAGAAGTGAATAAAACATTATGATAGCTGTCTGTGGATAACAAATGATTCAAACAAAGAAGAGATCAAAACAAGTAATCTGAGTAATCCATATAAAGATCCAGGTTTGATATACGGAAATCATGTGACATTTCTAACAAGATAATAATAATGATACCATCCAGTGACTGATTACAAACTGCCAAACAAAACCCACAAAAACAAGAAAAACTTCAGGCCATATCTAATGTATCAGTTCAAACTGAAATTAGAATATTTTTAAGAACATGAAACTGATGACACACACAAACCGGAATATATATATATTTCACAATAGGTTATTAAAGCAAGTAAATGAAATAAAATATTCATCTGTGATTTAACGTCCAACGTCAGTACTGTACTATTAATTATTTAGCTTGCCAACAATCAACGGTATCTTTCAGAATTGCTATCAATATTGACTAACAGTTACATTGTCACAAATAAATCTAGTCATTAACACATTAATTATACTTGTTTAACATGTTACACAAGAAACAGTTTTTAGAGATAAATCACGTTATCTTCACTTCAATCCCCTGAATCTTAATATCAGTCGATACCGAGGACAAAACTTTAATGGCAGACGGTTATTACTACTATGGTGTAGTGTCTAATCTCCCGAGACCCAATTTTCCATCTAAATCAAAAACCTATTAGTGCAGTCAGTAATACTGGACACAGTACATTTTATCTACATTAAGATATATGTAAGAGGTTTTGGTCATAGGTAAATAACTGAAAATACAAATCTCATATTCCATATATTTATAAACGATAAGCCACACAGAAATATAAATATAATTATATAATACCGATATTAACAATAATAATAATTTTTAACAGTAATGTTGGAAAGGAAGGCTTATGTTTAAATAAAAATAAAAAAATAAATATAAAAACACGAAATAAAATTAACGTGTAATCTGGAATAAGCCAGGGTATTCATTGTGCAACCAAATATTACCATTATGTCAGTATTGGTTTAAGTGAGGAATCGTGTATTTGTTGACCTTTTTAGTCTCACAGTGTTAACAAAAGCTAACAAAGTATGCATTTCGTCTGTCTGTGTATATATATATATTATGTTTTTCTTTGATGTTGTTTTCTAATTTTATACATATCTGACATATATATATATATATATATATTACTGGACTTAATTTATCAAGAGCTACTTTTCTTACTTGGTTTAAACAGGTTTTTTTAAATTTACTTTAATGACAAGGAAATTTTACAATGAATTATGATGTAGAACGCTATTTTATACAATAAATAAGTAAATTATTGACAGCAGTATATCTGTGTGTATGTGTGTGCACGCGTTTAGTATCACTTTTTATATTTATTTATTTATCATCGTCGTCGTTATTGTTATTGTTGTTGTATTTAATATTACATTTATTTATTTATTATTATTTATTTATTGATTTTTTTTATTATTATTATTATTATTATTTATTATTATTATTATTATTATTATTATTATTATTATTATTATTATTATTATTATTATCTACATAAACACAGTCATGTAATGACACATACCGGTAAAAAAAAAAAAATAATAAAAAAAAAAAAAGGGTGCAAAATGTAGTCATAAACAAAACATTATACTTGAGAAATATTTATTTCAACAGATAAATAAAGAACTAACACACATATAGAACAAATAAATAAATCTTTCTAAATACCAAGTATAAATAATAGCATATAATGTGTTGATGATGACAGTATAAAAACAGAAACAATAGCAATAATTTCTCAATACAGGATGTTTCCATTTCAAACGTTAATTAATGTCAAGTACAAGGGCGGATCTATTATAACATTTATAATGAAACTTAAGCTTTTGGGCTTGTAATTCAAGAGGCACCCTAGAAACGACGTCTGTCTACGTTGCTTCAAAATTTTAATCCATATTTAGAAGCCGCTTTAAAAAAAAAAATTTTTAAATAATAATTATAGTGACCTGTCTTGGAAGAAGACCACTGAAAAAGAAAACAGTGTTTACCCAAACATTGTTGATAACTGCGAAGGGCCCCAGAATCGGTTGAAGAAGCAGGAGCCCCAAAATGTAGTTTCGCAACTAGTAAAATAGTAATATATTAATTATAACAAACAAATCATAAATAAAGAAATAAATAAATAGTAATTTATTTTTATAATTATTATTTTATTTTATTATTATTTTTTTTTTTATTATTATTATTTCTCTTGGACGATAAATAAGTAAATAAAATAAAATAAAATGAAAAATGAAATCAATTATGAAAATAATTTTCTTACGTTTGATTTCATTATTTATGAATAACTATTCATCCGTGATCAATTTAACATGCTAAAAAAAATATCTTTATTCAAAATAAGCATTTCCACCTGTCACTCACCCACCATTCTAACCCATAACATAAAAATGTAAATAAATATCGCTCACAAACTTTTTTTTTTTAAACTAGTAATAACTTATTTTTCAGCTTTTTTATACGTTAAACCAAAATTTAATTCCTTTTATTACACAAGTTTTACCATATCCCCAATATCATACCACCATCTCACAAAAAAAATAATAATAATAATAATAATAATAATAATAATAATAATAATAATAATAAATAGGTATCACCATATAATCTCACGGTCTAGGGGAGATGATTCTAAACGATTCACCGTTTAACATGATAAATTACCTCCCTTACACAATGACTTAAACATTAAAGCGAATCAATTTTTTGTTTCATTTAGATTTTACTCCCAATTAAATTAAATAATATAATCATCTCCTAAAGATACAGAACATTCTTTTCTATGCACACTTTATTAATATAAAATATAACATTGGTCGATACGTTTCATTTTGCAGTACTATAACTTCTAAAAGTAATGATTTTTATTTTGTATCATTTTTCGATGTGAGAAAAATGATACGAGAAAAAATTATGTATTTATTACTAAAATTGTCTTTTTCTTTTATACCCGCATAAAAAGTTTTCCAGAAAAACATCCCCTTGCCACCAGAATTTCCACGAATAATGAATATGATTGTCAGACGCTAAATTCGCTGGATTTACTGTGATTATGAAGCCATGCACGTTTTAAACAAGAAACTTTCTTTGCTTTTCTGCAGTCGTTATTATTTTTAAAGAAATATATATATTGAATAGTGTATATTTTATATTACAGTATTTAATCATAACTAATATACTTGAAAATCCTGACAGACGCAAACTGTTCATAACAAACTATGCATAAATAAAACCAAAGCAAATTAATTCTATATTACTATTCGTCTCTTTGAAAAATATCTAGTTTTGATGTGGTTTGAGAAAAAGAAAATGTTTGTAAAAATTCATCTCTTTGTACATGCTAAGACGTTTTTCAAGCTAAACCAACCCAAATCACCAGCATCTGACTACCTCGACAAAAAAGAGAGATCGTGACTGAAATCTACTGTGAGTCCTTGCACACGCACACATACACACAAATAATAATAATAATAATAATACTTAAATAAATATATATATAAACAAACAATCAAATAAATTAATTAATTAATAAACTGGTAAATAAATAAATAAACCAAAAATAGTTTCAAATTTAACAAAATTGTCGTTTTAAAAATAAAGACACATCATTATAAACACTGGCTATATGCAATAAAAGAATGAATATTAGTAAATGTTACTTTTAATTGTCTTCCAGATAAGCATTCCCACATCCGCAAAATCCTAACACCACACAACAAAAAAAAAAAAAATAAAAAAAAATAAAATAAAATAAAATAAAATAAAAAAAATAATAAATAAATATAATTCAAATATAATAAAAAATTTAAATTTAAAAATAATAAAAATTTAAATTAGTTTAATAATAATAATGATAATGACTCACAAATGGTCAGCTTACCTCTTGCAAATCACTAAATCTGGTTATTGTTTATTTTATATTTGGCACCAGCAAAATGTATCACAGTCAAAATTTCACTGATTTGCACAGATGTTATTTGTTATATCTGCAGAACTCTAGAAAATAGATCCAAAGAAATATACAATATGTTAACACAAAGAATTAACAACATTTTACAGATTTTCTAAGATATATTTTATTCGGATCAATTTAACAATCCAAAACAAATTGAAGTAAATTTATCAGACATAAATATACACAAACATTAAATTCTGTCTTATTTATGAACTGAAATTTCTGCTGAAACCTGGAAATATATAAAGGATATTCAGAGATTAAATTACATGATTAAATTTGTTTTTATATTTTTAATTTTATATGACTGTTGAGAGACAAATGCTAAAGGCTCTATTTTTTTGTGCGGATAGTCTTTCTATGATACAGTTCCATTAAAAAAATAATAATAATAATAATAATAATAATAATAAATAAATAAATTTTAAAACAATAATAAAAATAAACAAAATAGAAAATTAAAAAAATATATGAAATGAAATAATTTAAAAACAAATAGAAAATAGAATAATAATAAATCTGGAACTATGATTTTGAACAACTGAGTTATAACTTTTTATTGTTCGAAGTAAATAAATAAATAAAAACACAAAACAGCAGGTATATTCATTCACTAGATGATCATCACTGTGTAATATAAATATTTAAACTGACAAAAACTATTTTTATCCACAATTCACATTAAATTGTTATTATTATTTCCGATAAACCACAGATTACTTAATATACGCTACAAAAAAGATTATTAATAATAACTGCAAAGTTGTGCCATTTATTTACACAATGTAATTATTTATAAATTAACAATTTCATTACTGTTAGTGAAGAAACAAAACAAACATTAACAGACCATGGAGGAAATGAATTTGAAAAGAGGATATTTACACTGGAAACACAGCAAAGCAAAATAAAGACACCATCCCTACAACCATCACTCATTTATAATTATAGAAATATTCTGTAAATTATGAAACATGGTTAACAAATTAAATACAAACGAAAGAGTGAAAGAAATATATTGGTTTAATTTATAGAGAATCATAACAGTTAGTAGTTAAATAGAATCATCTTAAAATTTATTTTGTTAGGTAGTCGTTACCTTACTGCAACAAAATATTTAGAATTCTGTAGAAAGACCATGATGCTACAGCATTTATTAATTTGCATTAGTTTTTTCTGTTTTATCAGCTGTAGAATTCAAAGTATTTTTTTTTTTTTTTTTTTTTTTGCTATTGACTTTTCCAATACTTTTATTGTTGGGTTGTTGGGTGGGTTTTTTTTCAGGAAAAAGAAAACTAAAAAAAATTAAAAAACATCTTGTGAAGGTTGTTTTAATACGAAACTAAATATACGTGTATTAAATTTTTGTATATGTGCATCAAAAAGATTTCCCCAGTTTAGTTACTCTTACTAGTATTAAAAGCTGTTTGTTTGAACCAAAATAATCCAAGGCTCTCTAAGTAGTTATTCTGAAATAGGCAATAAGGTTAAGCAGTAGTTAACTGTACAAACATTTAAAAAAAAAACTAAACTAATAAAATAAATAAGAATAAAATACCACAAAAAAATAATAGTAATAAATTTTAAAAAGCAGCAGACTTTAGGTATTTAATAAATAATAATAATAAAAATTTAAAAAAGGTGCAAAATGGAGTTCTATAGATGAAAGCAAAACGTACCCAAAATAAAATTTTATTATTTTCACTCTTATAAAAATATATATATACAGTAATAATAATAATAATAATAATAATAATAATAATAATAACAACAACAATAATAATAATAATGATGATGATGGTAATAAATACATATATAAATGATAATCATAACCATAGACATTATCTACAGTACATTATGCAACTTGTAAGACATTTATTTTCCATTTTATAAAGAATTCATCAACAGGAATTAATTTTGAAGAAAAGATTTAAATCTCAATTATTATTTAAAAAGGTGTGTGTCTGTGTGTGTGTGTGTGTGTGTGTGTGTGTGTGTGTGTGATAATAAAAATAACAAATAAATAAATAAAATATGCTCATTTGACAAGTATCATTAACATTATAATTTGCACATTAGTATTAAATAATCATGAACCAAGCTGATCAGCCATTTGTCATTATTTAGATCATTTCAGCATAATAAACCTTTACTGCACTAATCATCTAAACTTATTACTAGAATAGTATAAAACAGACAGGAAATCTTATAATGAGCCATAGTTTATATAACATACAGAACTTAAAAGATTATCATTAAGTTATTTAAAGAAACAATAGATGCTGAAAACACTTATAGTCAGTATATTTCTTTTATCTCAATTTTTTTCACATTTATATGCAAACTAGGCAGATACAGTTCGCTGCTTTTAATATTATTTGCTTGAAGAAGGCACAAGTGAAAGACTAAAAGCCAGAATCCCAAGCATTTAACAATGAAACAAAAAAAGCCTATCTAGATAAGAAGTTATACTGAAATAGACGAGGAATATTGTTTAAATATTAATTATGTTATTTTAAGTGTTGTTTTCAAATAGGTTGTTATCACAGGTGCTTTAAAAATACCCTGAAAAATTAATATAATCAAATTATTTTGTCATTTATTTTCTTTCTTTTTTTTTTTTTTTTTTTTTTTTTTTTGCCTATTATTTTGTTTTACCGTAACAACAGCCAAACATCCATAATCACCATTACACTGATTTCAAATACATACAATTCGCGCTTACAAAAGACCACATTGCTTATTATAAATTAATTTAACTGAAAACTGATTATTTTGCCTTGATCCATGAGGCTTGTCCGCTCAGTTTGGAGTCGAGTGTTGGGAAGTCGGACAGCTGAGTGTGTTCTGCGATGTGTTCATCGTAGTCTTTCTTCTCCAGCACCTGGCGACACCTGGCGCACGTCAGCAGTGCGTTCACCGACGAATCCCACCAGAATGCGGATTTCGATGCTTCACTGTGCACTGACAGAAGCTCCTGCTGTTTCTGTATGTCAGGCAGAAGACTGATGAGTTCAGAGATGATTTTGTTGAAGCTTTCCTCGCCCAGAAGCTGCTGACAGCTCTTGTAGTAGTCGGCCGCAGACATCAGGTTCTGGCGGAAGAGGCCAGAGTATGATTTGAACTGGTTGAACAGCTCCTGGTCGTGTTTGAGCAGGCTGGCAATCATGTCAACCAGCTTCCTGTTCCTTTCCAGAAAGTCTTTCGGTTTGGAGTACTCAAATTTCTCTGCTGTTGCAAATAACGGCTTCCTCAAAGAGCAGGCCATCGTCTCTTTCAAGAATGTGCTAAGGGTGAAACCTGGAGGGGGTCTTTCAGAAACAGTTTCACGATCAAATCCAGGTGGCGCTGCTTTAAACTGAATAAGGCCAGGAGGAGGACCAGCTTTGATAGGAGCTGTGGTGGCATGAATAGGAGTCAGTGATGGGAAATCATCCGGAGTGAATGGCTTAGATGACGTCTTGGAAGAAACCTTTTTGGTTTTTGTGTTTTCTTCATTTGTTGCATCTTCATCTTGTAAAATCTCAAATTTATTCCTCATGTTCAATGGTTTTCCTTTAGGCAGTTTGGGGACTATGTCCACTGCTTCAAACTCATCATTAGTCTCTTTTTGTTTGCTTTCTTTAGCTTTCTCATCCAGCAACCTGAATGCAATTCCATCCAGAGAACCACTTGATGACTCAGAGTAGCCAGAATCTACGTCTGCTGGTTTTTCCCAAGCTTTTTTCTTCTGTCGACTCGATTCAGCTGCTTTGCCAGAAGTGTTGCCTGCAACATTTCCATTGTTTTTATTTTCACGTGTTGTCGTTTCTTCGCCTTGTTTATCAGTTTTGTCTTTTGACTTCTTTTTCTTTTTCTTAGTTTTAGGTTTGGTTTCATCAGAGGAATTAACTGACACTTCCTTGTCCAGATTGTTGGTCTCTTGAGACTTTGTTGATTTATTGTTTGAACTCTTTTTATTTTTAGCACTTTTAGGAATTTTGACCCATTCAGTGGAAGTGAAAACTTGTTTAGAAAGTTGAGGATACTGATCTTCACTTGTTGATCCTAAATCAACATGAACGTTATTGTTACTAGCTTTTGACTTTACTTTCTCCACATTATTTTTTGAACGAATATCTTTATCACCATTAATAATAACACTAAACTGATCTTTTTTCTGATTCTTTGCTGACCATACACCTAGACTCATAAGACCAACAGAATTGGCTGAAGTACATGGAGAATGACGACCCAGTTCAGGAAAATCTTCTGTCGCATTTTTTACAGTTATGCTCCGAGGTTTTGAAGATGACTTTGGCCTGTCTGGCTCAAGTGGTTTTGAAGAAGCATTAGAAACATATCCAACTGCTGAAGCATTTGCGATACTGATGGTGTGTGTCTTACTGGTGTTTGTTGTTACGGTTGTTGTTAAAGAAGGATAGTCATCAGAATTAAGAACTGCTCCAGTTTCTGGTCGTCTGGTATTCGTGCTGTGTTGAGACGTGGGTGGGATGGCTCTCTCAGGGGGGATGCTGTCTGAAAGAGATGGGAAGTTCTCAGACGTTCGTCTCGTTTGTTCTTCTTTCAATCTCTGGACCTCCTCCTCTTGCACTGCTTGTCTCCGTTTTCTTTCTACGTCCCTCATTTCCCGTTCATCATTTTTCAGAGACTCTTTCAAAGACGCTGCTAGAGCTTTCTCTACATTATCTCTTTCCCTTAAAATAAACAAACAACAAAACGTTTTGAACATCATAATCGCACACACAAATCACAGAAATGGATTTTTTGGATAAATATACCCTGCTATTCATAACAGTTTGTCGTTTTTCAAATAACTTTAATAGGTGTTATTATCTGTAAGATTCCAATTTCATACAGATTAACGAACCCATCCTTGAAATGTTTCTAAATCATCTGGATTAGAAAACAAATATTAAAAACTAAAAATTAATCAAATTTAATTAATCATAAGGAAAGCAACCCAAGTTAAAGATTTACCTTTCATGTTGACGAGGAGGACGCTGTTGTCTTTGGTGAACATTTCTACCATCTGAAACTGCTGAGTCTGTGAAGTCTTCCCTTGATACCATGCCTACAATATTTTAAATAACAAGTCTAATTCATTTGTCTGCAACACCTTGCTTTACAAAACAATTCACACACAGTCTTCACATTAACCGACAAAAACTGGAAACAAAAAGTGTATCATCACGAAAACTAGTCTGTCGTGTCTGAATGAATAGTTGATAAATAATTCAAAAAATCAAAAGCTTGAATAAAAAATAGATTTAAATAACTATTTAAAATGAAAATTAAGTTGTGAATTTTCTCTGTAGCAATGATTTTTGGTTTACATCCAAAACTAGAACTCTCTAAAAATATTCAGTGAAGAAAACAACAAATAAAAAGCAGATATTAAAAAAAAAAAAAACCGACCCCACAAAAACAAATGTTTTACCTCTCTCATGTGGTTTCCTCCGTCTTGTCATCTGTATTTCAATATCCAGTGTGCGGACTTCTTTCATCTGTGCTTTGGACAGGTTGTGACTGTGTTCTTGTGCGAAATGAGCCTTTAGGTCAATTTCACTGCGGAAAGCGTTAGTAAAACGCACATGTGGGCTGGCACATTGCCCTTCTTCACACAGGTAATGGCCAGCTTTGAAGTGTTCTCTCAGATTAAGGTAGTCACTGAAAAATGTGTTTTAAAACATTTTTTTTAAAAATAACGTAAGACACATATTTAAACTGACCCAACAATTTGTGAACAATCAGCTTGATAAATGCCAAAGGTGCAAGTAAAATGGAAAATTGAAACCTGTAAAAGGGTGAATATTTAAAACTAAGCATTTCATTTTATTAATATTTTGTGAGACTCTTGAGAGATACATTTTTTTTCCATCTATAACAGTTGTAACAGCAAAACATGATATTACAAAATGATATGATCATTTAGGAAGTATCAGCTTAAATATCAGTACATTTCAAAACAAAAAAACAAAAATTGTGGGAATTATATACATAATGCTTTGAATTTTTTGTTAATTTTTTTTATTTTTTTTTTTTTCTTGCTGTGGAGGTATTTATGTTAGGAGATTAGCTGATAATTTTAAAAATCAAGATGTTTTAGCCTTTATTTCTATTCAGAGCTGAGCGAAATTAAATAATCACTTTGCTTTCCACAGGAGATAAATATAACTTGTTACATTTTTATTTTTCTTGTGTATGGTTGAAGATGTTTGTTACCACATATTAGTTTAGTTGGTCTCAAGATGTATATTTATAGATTACGATCCCTAATCTGTTTCTGTATGTACTAACACAGGTGGAGTTTAAATACATTTAAAGCATATGAATTAATTTTATTTTTATTCATAAATCTTTTTGACTTTCATAAGACAGAGCTGTACAAATATTTTTTTTTTTAAAGTATATATATATATACATATATATATATATATATATATATATATATATATAAATTAAAAAATAATACAAATTAAAAAAATACAATAACTATTGTCAGTTAAACAGCAATTAAAATGCAAAACTGAAGTTAAATTTGCATGTTCAGGAAACTAATAATTTCAGTGTCGTTAAACAAAACGTACTTGTAGTATTCATTAGTGCCATGAGCATCACAGAAATGACAGAAGTAATGGTCCTTCCTGAGATGAGCGTGCAACTCATCTTTATCCATGTATCGCTCATCGCAGAACTCGCACAGTGGATGACCTTTGTACGACTTGTCGTCTGGGTCACCAGAACGTCGATGTACGACGAGATCTTTCCGAGAATAGAATTTCCGCTCAGAGGAAAACAGCTGCAAATATTTGAAAATATTTTCAAATTTTGTTTTTGTACAGGATGGAATATTTATTTATAATCACCCATCTAAAGAAAATACGTGTGATAAATATTTGTTTAAAAGATAGTTATGATAAATGTTTAGGAGACTCTTATGATAAATGTTTAAAAGACACTTATGATAAATACTTTCCAAAATGAAAATAAAAGTTTTTTAAATTTGAATAAATAAACACTGATGTGGGAAATATTTGTTCAAATGAGAAGCAATTAGTATATAAAATATACATAACTATGGTTTAAATATTTCTAAAATAATTATAATAAAGATATAAAATTATAACAATGATTCACCAGTAGCCAATTTTACTCCTATTCCTCAGAAATTACTTAAAGAAATAAAATCGGCACATATTTTTATGTTTATTCTAAATTATTGTTATTACACAATTATTACAAAGGAGATTTAACTTTATATTTACAAACTATGTTCAAGTTACATTCTTCACTAAATACGTGTTTGAATTTAAATTTAGAAACAATAAATAATTTAGACTGTGGTATTCTTTCAATCAATTTGATTGACATTAAAGGTAAACTATATTTCTGTGGTTGTTTTTAAATGATTCATATTGTTACCTGAAGATTCTTAAGACAAAGGTCACATGAGAGTAATGAATGTTCCTTCCGCATGTGATCTTTCAGTGCTTGAAATGAGGGTTCAGGATTTCGATCTGGACACAAATAGCAGCGGTTTTCCAGCAATTTGAAATACAACTGTCTCGTTTCTTGAGTATCAAAAAATATTTTATGCTTCCAGTAGGGTATGAATTTTTTTCTGTTGCATTCAGAAAACTTCCTCAGATTTGTCATAAACAAAACCTGAAAATAAACAACAGCTTTATCTGTAACTGTAAAAGAGATCTGTAAATACAAAACAATACTGTAAAGCATATTTTTTATATAGTTCTCAGAATAATTATAATTAATATTCAGTTTCTGCAACCTGTTTTATTTACTGAAGTAATGTAATACTTCAAACAATTCTAGACAACATATGCCCAAGGGATCCCATAACCAATATAACTGGAACCAAAGACAACTCATACACAAGGCACTTTGTACCCAGGTCTGAGATGACTCAAAACAACAAGTTAAGATAATTCGTACCCAAAACACTTTGAAGTCTGTATTTGGTGGCACTTATTTTATTAGCTGAATTTTGAATCTGCCAAACAATAAAAATAAATAAAAAATAGGACTGCCCATGTACATAGTAATAACGTGCCTATGTTGCAAAAATAGGGCAAATCCAGTATGTTTCTGTTATACAGCTAGATAGATAGACAGATACATAGCTGTATCACTGTATGTATATACGTATAACATAGGTATAAATAGTGCAACAATATATCAATTTCAATTTAATATTCAGTTCATTAACATACCAGACAAACTACAAGAGTAATAAAAATATTAGTTATACAATAATGTAGTTTACCCATAGTAACAAGCACAAACAAGCAGGTGAAAAAATCCTGTTTTTAAAAATACCAAAAAAACAACAACAAAAAAAACATTATATTTTTGCAGTTGATCGTCTACATATACAAAATAAATATTTACATATATGCACTGAACATGTATACAGAGCACTTCAACACAGTAATTAAATTACATGACAAATTAAAAAAAAATTAACTAAAATAATGATCAAAGTTCACTTTTCTTTAAAAGAAATATTTTAGGTGAAGAAGTTATCGGATTTTTTTTTGATTTTTTTTTTTGACTATACGAATAATTTTCTGCTGCATTAAAGACCATAACGACATTAATTACTGGCAACAAGATATGGTAGGAAGTGTTGTGCTGCCTTTATTTTATCTAAACACTGTTAATAGTTTTTTAATAGTGCTGAAAGTATAACATATTAATTTTTTTTTTATATACTAAATAACTGCTGAGCCAAAGAATGATAAAGAAGATTAGTTTTTCCTGTTTCTATTCATAATCAGCAACAAAAGTTTAAAATGAATCACATTCATTTAAATGGCATAAAAGTATGTGGAAAAAAACATGATAAGGGCAAGTATGCTTTTGAGATCATTAGTATGGGATTAGTATATTTCATGGTTTCTTATTAATTTATTTTTTTATCCATTTATGATTGTAATTTTTAGATTAACACCATCTGCCATTCTTTCTCAGTATGCAGCCATGTTACGATTATACACTTTATGCTATCTCTGCTTTTCCTGAGATCTCGAATAGCAGCAGACAGGGCAAGAACTGTCAGAAAATTACCTGCTGAAAGCTTATAAATAAATTTCTATTAAACACAGGTATCCTCAATTGTCCTGTGAAAAAAGTGTAAAATGGGCCTTATAGAGTCATGCAAGAAAACTTAGCATGTGAATGATTTTTTTTAAAAATACGTATGCATTCATTAGAGTCCATTTATTTAATTTCACTTCTGCCAAATTTATGGAAATCAATCGTTGTGAACATGGTTTATCTGAATGCAACACTTTGTTACGGTAATGGGTATTTCTGTTTGGCCATAATGAGGTCACATTAACCAAATGCTGCCCTCTGATTGGTTGATGGTTTTTGCTTACCTCATTTTAAAAATAGGTGAATTATGATAGCGTTTGCTTACCTTATTTTTAAACTATGTGAATTATGATAGTGTTACCTTATTTATAAACTATGTGAATGTTTTAGTTTATACTCTAATTCTGTTCTCCACAATTTTTCATTTTTTATTGAATTTTCCTTTGGCTTCAGCTAAATTATGTAAATATAAAATTATGTACACTTCTCTTTTTTCATTAAGGATATATAGGCGTTTTTGTCTGGATCACAGTATTTGGCCAATTAACATATTAAAACAATAGGAAGAAAACTGGTACATTTTCGAGCATCTAAAATTGCCATAACTCCAACACTTTTCAAGATATTTCAAAAACTTTGGTCTGATTGTGTTTCTTTCTTAATTTTCTGGTTTCTGACAGTTAAATGTTTCTGTAATATACCTACAGTTTATTTATTTATTCAAAAGGACAGGGTTTGCAGTTAACATATCCTGTATCTGTCTTCTTTTTTTTTTTTCTTGTCATAGGTTCTGGGCATCTTGTTAACATTTTAATCAAAGTGTCATCTGACTCATTTAATAATTAGTTTGAAATGTAAACTTCTTTCATCAAAATTGACATCCACTTTAGAAACTAATACTGTAACAGTCGTAAGACAGCACTTCTCTAGCATTTGTTTTAATTTTACTTTAACTTTTTTTGATGGAGGAATGAAATTATGTGCTTTAAACATCAATCAAAATCATATTATTGCTTTAACGTTTAACGTAAGCTGATTAAACAGGCGGTATCTATCCATAAAATGCATCAATACAAAAAATTAAAAAAAAAAAAAAAAATGTTATAATTATACCTCGGACAAATCACTTCTACAAATCGCACAGTATAACTGTTTGCAGAGAATTCGCATTCTAGTCAAACATCTGTAGCAGATGGGATGGTCGCAGGGTCCAACTGCCCAAACAGAAGTGTGCTCGTGGCAAACGGTGCAAGAATTTTCTGAAGATTCCTGTCTTTCCATTTTATTTCAGAATGATATTTTCTTAACTGTAGATATATTTAAACTATATTGAAATTACACCGTTATATATGTACTACGCCAAATTCTGAGATCTTACGAAAGTGAAGGTAACAGTCAGCTTTCTGTTTCTAAATAGTTTCCGTGGTATGGCGCAATATAACATTAAACGTCACCAATTTCGGCTAATAAACTGTAGCTTTGAAAGTGTTCCGCATTCGGTGTACATTTACGCGCCAGTCATTGGTCCATTTGGAATGTTTAATTTAATTCAGTGTAATTTCTCAAATTTTTTATCTTCTTCTTTTTATTATTATTACTATTATTATTTATTTATTTTTATTTATTATTATTTTTTATCATCAATATAATATCTTAGGAATTTTTAAATTTTAAAAATATTTTTTAAAGGCCTAAAAAAAACAAATTGTAGATTCTGATTTACTTTTTTAACATTACTCCTTTTTTTTTTCCCCTTCTTTTCGGTTAGTTACGTAGAAATGTTCTGAAATATTTTAAAATAATATTTTATGTAAATATATACAAAACTAATTCTAAAATAAGAATATTACACTTGTGGGTCGAAATTAAGTTATAGACTGGTTATGAACGGAATTCATCCATATGAAATCCTTTAATGTTTTGCGTGACTCAAAACTAAAAAACTGGTGGACAATTAATCTATGCAGAAAAGTGATTTAATAAATAATTATTGTCTAAATAATATACTGAACACGAAATAAATTAACAAAATGAACAAAACAATTAATTATTTAATACAATACTGCAACAATGTCATTACGTTATTATTTTCAAAAACAAAACGTTTTCCCCGTGACGTCTAAGTTTATGCACATTACTTAGACTGGGTTTTAAGCATACATTTACGTATTGTTGATTCTTGTACAGCAAAGCGTAAGATTGTCAGTTTCTAGTGTATAACATTATTCAGCTAAAGCAATGATGTCGAATCCTGCGGTCGGAGGTACTGCCTATGGTGCTGGAAAGGCCGGTGGGCCGTTTGATCCAGTAGAATATATTAAAAAGCCTCAAGTTATACTAAGATTAGTTAGTTTGGTAAGTTTATAATACTCGAATTTATTATGCCGTTTTGCCAAGAATGTTTCTGTTCAGTTCCGGCTATTTCGCATTATCGATTCTTTCGGGCCTTGTAATAAACTCAACAGACAACTGTTCTGGCCAGTGTTTCTGTTGTTAAAAATGTTATTGTCACTTGTATATACGAATTTAGATTACATCTTAACAAATTCTTTGAAATCAAACAAATAATCGCAATTACTACTAAAGAAAAATTTGTAAATGTGTCAATCGTTAAAATGGCCCAAATTGTCGTTTTAAAGAAATCGGAAATGTATCCAATTTTGGAATACTACTACTACTACTACTACTACTACTACTACTACTACTACTACTACTACTACTACTACTAATAATAATAATAATAATAATAATATGGGTAGAACTGTTGCCAACAGTATATAACTGACAATTTCTATAGAAGATCATTTTCCAATAATCCACAAAATAGACCAAATATTTATGACATAATCTTTTGAGAAATTAAAGAAAAGGTAGGAGGGAAAAAAACACCGCCATTGGTTTCATTCCAGCATACAGAATTTCACAAAGAACATTTTATAAGCTAAATTATGTAATGTAATCATGTGTATTTGGCAAATCCTCAGTTTAAACTACTATTCTGTCATTACCATTAAGCCTTCTTTTTTATTATTATTATTAACATCCAAAATTATCAAGGTACTTCTGATATCATGGACTTCTTTTGTCAGATTTCACCATTATCATATAGGAGAAAATAGAAGCTTTGATTTTGGTCAGTATTTTCAGTAACTTGCTGTGAAATATATACAAATTAATGACAATTTATTACATATTTTTTAATAAAGGAGACAAAATAAATATATATGGAACAGTTTCATGCTGTATTTTAGCTTTTTTGTTTTTATTTTTTAAATGACTGACTTTATTCAAAGAAACTGGCAATTTTCAACTTTGTAAATTATATACATTAAGTCAAAATATTAAAATTTAAAAAAATGAATACTAGCAACAAGGCACACATCAGTCAACACAAAAATATCAATTACTTCTGATTTTTTTTTTTTTGTTTATCATTATATTCTTATATGTAAATAGTAATCCACATAATTTAGAAAATATAAATAAATTTTTACATTAAGTTCTAATTTATTATTTTTAATAATCAAATGAAAAATCTTTAACAGCATATATAACACACATTAATTAGGTAATGTTTATGTATACAATATACTTATATTTTTTAATTCAAGAAAGCTGGATAACATATAACAGAATTTTATATTAATAATTACTACTGGTATGTATCGGATGTGTTATTTTCTAATAGATTTGTTCTTAAATACATCTGTTCTTTTTTTAAGAAATATTAAAAACATAATAATGACACATATATATAAATGGGATGTTGTTAATGTAATTTACTTACTAATAGTTGAAATGCAATATTTAAAATTAATAACAGAACCATGTTTAACCTGTACAATAATGCACATGATATATATATATATATTAATATTAATCTGGCATAACAATTTTAAAAAAAGTTTTCAGTAAAAACTAATTTCAGACCTGAGTAAAGACATTTATTACTCACTTTTTAAGTAAAATGAATGTATGATTGTTTAACAGTATACATTCAGTTACTGTGTCAGGTGTACATTTTCTTGTGTAATGATAAGAGAAAAATCAAATATTAATGTCACATTTCAGATTCTGTTAATAATTAAAAGCAGGGGACTTTAATATTGAAAGTTTTCCATAGAACAAATAATAATGAATTAGCTCCTGTTCCCATTGCAAGTCACTACTTGGTAAAAAAAAATACTTTATAAAATTTCTTTTGTGGTGTTTGTAATTTGTAATTTGAATTTTTTTTTATTTTTTCTTTTTTTAAATTTTTTTTTGGATTTAATTAGTATTTGACAGATTCGAGACATACACATTAATGTGCTAACTGCCAAAAATACTTCATATATACATTTCCTTTCATACTTGCTTTTAAAAATGTGCATGTATGTATTTATATATATGTGTATGTGTGTCTGTAGACATTAACAGACGTTTGTTTTATTTTGCAGCTGTTTTCTATTATCGTATTCAGCTGCCTCTTGTCAGGTGGGTCATTTGCCCACCAGTGTCAGATGAGTGGGGACAGCAATGCTTGTGGTTACGGAACTGGTATTGGTTTTCTTGCCTTCCTGATCTGTATTGCCTTCTTGATCATAGACGCACTTTTTGATAACCTGAGCAGTGTCCAGCACAGGAAGTATGCAGTCATAGCAGATCTCTCTCTGTCAGGTATTAAAATTAAGTCAAATGTTCACACAGAGAAAAAAACCAACAAATCTGTCACATATACATATTTTATTGATTATTTTTTTTATTATTATTAATTATCAATTAATATAATTACTTCATGTATTTTTTTCAATCCATTATTAATATAATTACTTGGACTTTTTTTTTTTCAATTCATCATTAATATATTTTTTTGTTTTATCAATTTATATAATATTTATGTGTGCGTATGTATATATATATATATATTTTGTTTTTGTTTTGTTTTGCTCTGTGTTTTAATATAAAAAAAAAAAAATTTATATCATTTAATTGTTTTGATTGTTTTTTTGTTGGTGCATTTTTTGTTTTTTGTTTAATCATCATTATATTCTTTAGGTTTAAAAAAGTACTTACACAACTGCATTTATGGAATTTGTAAAAAATAAATGAATTTCAAAAGCTGTATATAGAAACATAAAAAAATATTTTTTGTTTATAAACCTTATTCCATATTTCTATAATCAAAAAAAGTAAAAATATGTCAGGCTTTTTTTCACCAATAAAAATTACTTTAATCATAATAAAAATATTTTTTTAGAATTATTACCAGCCATTAATTAAATAAGTTGTTTGATAACTTAGTGACATTAATTAGATAAATCAATGTTTTTATTAAATAAATAAATCCGTATTTGTCCATCTGTGTGTATATATGTATGTATTTAGTTAGTTATTTTTTTTTTTTTTTTTTATATTTTTTTTTTAAATTTATTTATTAAAAGAATACATAGCAGTGACAACACATTAGAAAGCAACTTTAATACTATTCATGTTTTTTTTGTTGTTGTTTTTTTGATACAAAAGGTCTGTGGACCTTCCTCTGGTTTGTTGGCTTCTGCTACATGACTAACAAGTGGGTCAATACAGACACTACAGCTGACTACTACAACAAACGTGGACATGGCAGAGACGACATTCAGGCAGCCATAGCATTTTCATTTTTCTCCATCGCTACATGGGTAAGTAGTAAAGTGCTTGTAGGTTATTTTTAACTTGCTTCCGTCATCCTTTTTTTTTTTTTTTTTTCCCCCCTAATCACTATATTGATAAAGAGAGAAATCTGCTTGTAGATCAGTTTTAACTTGTTACCACCAAGGAAGGATGTTCATACAGATGCTTGTGAAAATGCTTGACAGACTGAGTAACCGTAAACTATAGTTTTTTTAGTGGGGGTTCATAACTAGTCTGTTAATGTTGAAAGTTTATCACATATTTAATTACATTTTTTAGACTATATTTCTCAGGTTTGAGTTATACCTTTTCCATTATTTCTAGCTTTTCTTTTTTTTATATGCAGACATTGTGTTTGTAAATTACCATATGTATATTCCATATCTGACATGCACATTTATACCAGGATGTTTTGCATTTTGTTAACATTTATATGAAAGAAACCAAAACATTGAAATGTTTTCTTTTCGGTAACATTTATACCAAATAAGCTGATGCATTCAGATATTTACATTTCAGTTAACATTTAACCAAATAAATTATAGCATATTTATGTTTCATTAAACTGGCACACACATTTAATATATTATTGACAATTACACCAGAATGAACCGCTGCTGCATTCTGTTATTTGTGTTTCATTAACATTTATACCAAAAATGGATTGTGGCTACAGTCAGCAGCACATGATTATTATTATTATTATTTTTCATTAAACGTTCTGTTTATAACATAAACCAAATTTATCAATTTTTTAAAAAATTTTTTTTGTCAGGCTGGACTGACATTCTTCGCAATCCGGCGCTATCGAGCTGGGGCTCAGGACGTCTTTACTTCAGGCTACGAGCCCGACCCCAACGCCTCCTCCCCTTACTCGTCGTTTCCAGGAAGTGACACCGGTGACCCCTACCAGCAGCCACCGTTCAGCCAGCAGAAGGAAGTACCTGACTACCAGGCTCCCACTTACTGAGTTTCGTGTCTCCGCATTCCAAACCAGTTTAGAACTGACGGAGGATGCTATTTCTTGTCCGTTGCACCAATTAGAAGCTCAGATTGGCAAAACAGTGTTTTTCTTTGTTTATATATGTTTTTCAGACTTGTTTATACACACTTTTAATTTTAAAAAAAATTTGTTTTTAAATATATGTAAGTATATATATATATATATGTTTGTTTTGTTTATGATTTTTGTTACCATTTCTTAGTATCTTTGCGTTAGTGAGAATAATATTATCCTGTTTGTGATAACTCCTTTTTCCTGTGATATATTCACATTACTCCATTATGTTTATCAATTAAATGATTTTGTTTATTTTGAAGCTATAGTCTCGTCATTAGCTAGTTTCCAAATCAAATATTTTAGTTTGTTAATTTATTCCACGTAATGTAAATATTTTGTTTATCTTATTTTACAATCAGTATTGTTTAAATCACTGAAATATTTTTTTTATTTTAGAGACTGCAAAGTTATTCTTTTTAGTGAAGTTTTCTTTAATTTTATGCTAAAATACATTTGATGACGGCATCATGTAAGTAATCTTGAAGTCTGATTTGTCAATCTCTGCTTTGTTCTGACTGGTGCAGCCAGACAGCAAGCATCATTTCAGGGATTTTTAATGTCGAGTTTAAATGTCAAGTTGAAAAGAATAGTTATCAGTAGTATGATTGGTGGTGTTTGTTTTCATACTTTGCATCAGATGTCCTAGAAATCGCACAATGGTCAATTAAATCAGAATTTTTTTTTTTTTTTTTTTTTTTTTTTTTTTGAAATTTACGTAATTGTTCATTAAATTTATCCACGTTTTAAAATATTCTGAACTCATAAGATCTGTTTTATATGGTATGACAGAAATTGATAAAAAGGTTTATTACCATCCTGGAAATTAAAATTTTATTACCCTTATGGAAATTTTAAAAAATACGTATATATTTTTAAAAAAAACAGAAATTTAAAAGGATGTTGTATCTAAATGCTGGACATAAAGCTATATTATTATGGTTGTCAGTTTTATGTAGGCTAACATCACAGGCTTGTAACATTTTTATATATACGATGCTGTAAATGGAGTTACATATCTTTCTCTCAACAAAAGCTTCTGTTGATTTTATTTCATCAGAAAGGAGCATAGTCTGTCATTGTTGTCTTTCTGAAAGATTGATGTCGATGTACTGAGAACAGCACCACACACAAGTATTGGAATAGACTCATATATTCTTGGCTGTTGTTTCGAAGTAGCATCATGAACGTTGTCCTGGTTTGTCTGTTGTTGTACATAGAAAACAAGCTGTATGATTGGTCATAGGTTAAACAGCCTCATACTGTTAACTAACAGTTCATTGGTCATAATTTTGTTTCTAGTTGTTATGATTGGACAGAGGTTTATTAACAAGCAATCCTGTTGGTTAAATATTTGATACAGATCTAAAGAAGCATTCTGATTGGTCAGAGGTATTTGGCAGAAGTTGTTAATAGATTTAATTGCTGTTTGATCTTCCCCTGGTCTTGGTTGTCATCATAATTCACTATTGTTTTTATTGCAAACTGGCTGTTTTGTTTTCTTCCAGCGTTTACTCATATTTTGTGATTTCTATATTAAAATTCATTGCCATAATCTCACTGAGTATATAAATATTTATGTTTACTAGTAAATGCTGTTCATGAAATTTTATACCTGATTGCTTTGAAATGTATTAATCCTTCTCTTAAAAAAAAGATTGTAAAAGTTTTGTGGTTGTTTTCATGCAAGATTGATTCTTCAGATTTAATAATAGGTGCTCCTTAATACCACTAAAATAACAATTTTAAATTTTCCACATTTTTGTTTTCTTATGATGTTACACATCCCAGGTAATTTTAGTTCTGAATGCTAAATTAAATTTCACACAACTAACAGTTTGTTATTATCATACGTAAATGTTACAAAATTTAATTATTTGAAAGATAATAAATTCTGTTCAAATAAATTTCACGTGATACTTTATATCACTACTGAACTCATCAATATTTTCTTTAATCTCAGAAAAAGAAACATACCTGACATTCAGTTTTGAAATTTTGAAATTTTAACCAATTTTTTAAAAATCAATATTCTTAATGTTTTAATTGAGTGTACAAACAAGGTAACACAAATGTGCGTGTAGATATATTTATATCTCATTAAGTAGCATAATTAAGTTCATAATGGTACTGTAATTGTTTCCACATATATATTCCAGGTTTCTTCTACACTGATGTTAGCCTTGATGTGCCCATCTTGTTATAAATGACTAATTTGTTATATGGATAAGGCCAGGTTTTTTTTTTTTTAGTTTTTTTAATATATTTATATTACTTTGATGTCATTGCTCCATTTCATGGATGTTGCTTGTGTTAATGAATACTGGGTTAAATTATGTTGCTGATATGCTTATCGTTTTGTTTGTTTAAAAAGATTTAGTTTTGGGTGGTTTTTGTCCTTTGTATTTTTCTTATAATTTATTAACTGTTAATGTAATTATAGTATATCATTTTTGTGGTTGTAGGCATTCCATTAAAAACATTTGTGTGGGTTTGTTTTTTTGGTTTTTTTTTTTTTTTTTTGTTGCTATATTTCATCCAAACCAATATTCAGTGGAAAATTTGTTTTTTGATTGAACTTGTTTATATATGTATATTATATTTAACTCTATTCTACACACACAGGCACTCAGACAAACATACAGCCAGAGAGACAGTCACAGTTACTTGGTTTCAAACATAATATAAACATAAATGTATACACTTTTTGCTTTTGTTTCTCTACTTTGTTTTGGTTAACTTTTGTTTTGCTATCGTCATTTTTCATGATGTGATTGTTGTTTTGGAATGATTTGTTTTGTTTTACATTTTCGACTTGATTGTTTATAACACATCATACACACATTGAAATAAATTTAGAAAAACTATTATATACTTTTAAAAAATTTCATTTTTATTGTATATATTTGTAGGGTATGCGTTTGTACATATATACAACATTATTTGTATGGTTATTTTAATCATTTACATCTCAAAAATTTATTTATTTATTTTACTGTTGCTATTTTATTTTAATTATTTTATTATTTTATTTTTGTTATTATTATTATTTTTTTTTTTTTACATCACATAAATAAATTAAAAAATTGGAAATTTTCCCACCATTTTATATACAAACAACAGTAAAATCATGTTTAATCCCACAACTGTGGAATCACTTCTTTCAGAAACTTACATTACGATTTACAGTTAATCTCAACCTTTTTTTTTTTGTTTTTGTTCTAGTTTTCTTTTGTTTGTTTCTTTGATCTATGATTTTGTTAAATATCATTAACGAATTCATTTTATTTGCCAGATGTTAATACCTTGCCATATATGTCGACTTAATAAAATTAATTATTACAAATCATTGCATAATAATAAGCCCTACATTTTAATCAGTAAAATTTGCACATTTCATGTAGATAATAAGTGTCACTATGTAACAAAAATTTTTTTTTTTTTAAAGAATGATGTATGATTCAAGTAATGAAAAACAGAATGATTTATTAATTATTACTGAAAAAAGCAACAACAGTTTTCCTTATTTAAAATAATAATATAATAATATAATAAAATAAATCATGAAGAAACATATATTGTATGAAATAACTGATGTGATGTATTAAACATCATTAATCAGTATTGATAGTCCATTTAGAGTTATACTTACAAATTTGTGAAGAACCTGCCATATTTTGATGTAATTTCATTTTATCTATAAAATACATAAAATTATATTAACTGATCTTTATTGTGAGAAGTTTTTAAAACATTATTTAGAATTATCGGAAATAAAATAAATTTATCATTTCAATAATGAAATCCATTGGACGGCTAAAATTAGACTGTTATACTAACAAATACTGAAGTAAGTTTATTTATTTTAAGTAACTGAACATTCATTTATTGTTACTGGTGTAAAATAAAAATTTGTAGTGTGTTTTATTTATACAAAATTATTTCTAGATATCCTTGTGATGCAATACTTCAAAAAATGTCATTCCATTTGTGTATAGTTTTCTGTATTGTTAAATCCACTGTTTGTAGAAAGTAGGTGTGTCAGTAAATGTAAGTAGATGTGAACATCTGGTGTATATTATAGTAGATGGAAGAATTCTCTCAGTGTTTTTATTACTTTTCTTCAGCAACGATCCATTGCATGTTGTATTTGTTCACAAAATACCATCAAAAAAACCTGTGTTATCAAAATGGTAAATTCTCGCATGCAAATGTTGAAAAATATTGAAACAAATCGTTATTTCAAGAAATAATATGCCTGCTTTCAGTCACTTGATGAAAATAAAATTTGCAGCCTAAGGTGCTTTTAACAAATAATAATAATGCAAACTAAATGTTTTAAATTACTTAAAGGATTTGTCTTCATTGTGTAGAGTAGGAGATCCTAGCTGCATCTTGTAGTGAGTTTGAATGTATTATAACGTTTGTATATGTGGACATCAACATAATTTATTATTATCATTGTCAAATAGAATAGAGTTTATTTGAATGGCAGCTTGTTACCAATTAACATCAGAATGAATGTAGACATATAATATGCAATATTGCCAGAGGCTTTGATTACAGATATAGGTTCAGCTGCAATATTGCTTACTGTGAGCGTTTGACATCAGAATGATTATTTCATGTATATACTTCTACAATATATTGTTATGATGAAGGTTTCGCATCAGAATGAATATACATGTATAATATGCAATATTTCTTATTATCATGAGTGTTTAACATCAAAATGAATATACATGTACAGTATGCATTATTGCTTGTTAGGATGAAGGTTTCACGTCCAGAATGAATATGCATCTGTAATATGCAGTATTGCTTACTGCAGGGTTTTGACACAGATGCATGTACAGTGTGCAGTATAGCTTATTTCCACAAAGGTTTGACCATACATACATGTATAATAATGCTTATCACGAGGGTTTGACAAATAGAATACACATGCGTGAAGCTCAGCATTGCTTATGAAGGTTTTGTATTGTAAAAAATTCACCTCTGTAATGTTCAGTATTGTTTCTTATCTCGAGGGTTTGACATCAGAATGAAAGTACCTGTGTAATATGCAATATTGCTTGTGTCTATCTGGCATAATGTATTCATTAATCCATTTTTTTTTTTTTTTTTTTTTTTTTTTTTGTGGAGTAAGCTTGTACTGTAATGTTTAATTCAGATTTTGATAGATTTTATTTTCATAGTATTATTTAATTTTTTATTTTTTTTATTATTATTAAAACATTTAATAATGAAAACAAAATTAATGTTTTGTTTAGATCAAGCTATGATACAGAATGTTTGAAACTGTTTTGTCTTGGATCTAAACATTTCTGATTTATAATATAACAAATAATAAAACAAATTAAACATTTTTATGAAATCCAAACAAAAAATAAAATTCGTCTGCACATAAAATGTGACAATGAATCTTTTTATAAAATACAAATTTTGTTGGTGAATGTTATTAAAATGAGTTGTACTACAAAAACATTAGATAAAGACATAATACTTTTTTTTTTTTTTTTATTATATTATAAAAAGAAAAATTCTCTTCTTTTTTTCTTTCTACCAAACAACTAGATTCTGCTTTATTTAATAAAATTAATGATTCTTTATATCATCTTTAAAAAAAAATAATAAAAGGAATTACATAAAATAGTTTTTATATTAGTAGAAATTATTTTTCTCCTCTAAATGATAATCAATAGATAATTTGCATCTTTGTTGTCATAACACTTTGGTTAACAATGCACGTTGAACATTCATTCATTCCTGCGTTTGATAATAATTTAAAAGCAGATTTAACTGATTATATCGGCAGAAACCCTCAGTCATTGTGACCTTGTCAACTCTGAATCATTATTGATGGAAAAAAGTCACTTGTCCTATCTAGCTGCAGTGTGTAGAATATGCTGTTCTAATGTCTAGCTGTCTGGTAAATACTAAGAGAGAGTTAGCTGTGAGTTGTGTGTGACAATGCACATATAGACAGTTATGTTTGCTATTGTGTTTTATTGTTAAACACCATTTCTGTCAATAAATTCATTGAAATACCTAAATTTTGCTGTTGTCAATGTTTATTTTCTTCTTCCGTTTCTTCTTCTTCTTCTTCTTCTTCTTCTTCTTCTTTTATTATTATTAAGATCATTATTAATTAGTGTTATTATTGTTATTATTATTACTTTTGTTATTATCTTCATTTTTATAATTATTACTATTATCAGCATCACCACATTATACCAAGTGTTGTAATTATTTTGATAAATCATTTATATTAATGCAAGGAAATATTTCCATACCAAGTTCTGAATATAAAATAAACCTTAAAAAAGTTGTTTGATATTATTCTCTCAGTTACGTGCAGAATTGATTCATAAATAAGGTGATTCTTTACGCACAATTTCTCTTCTGCAAGTGTGTTAACTGCAGGAATCAATTGTTCATCTGACAAGTGATTGATTATTTCCTATCGCAAGTTCTGCTCGTTCTAGCAGGAAATAATCAATTGTAGAGAAAGTCGTTATGAAAGATCCTTGAATCTAATCATCAGACAGATCTGTGTCAGTGGAGAAGTTCTTAACAACACTGTTCTTAGCTCTGATCAAGGCTGTGTCTAGTATTCTTGAAATACTTTTTTTGTATATTAAGAACAGTGGCTGAATGCTCAAAAGGCTGTAAATTGCTGGGTCAACAGCTATTTCACACATTCCATAAAAGCTGAGATATTTCCTGTCCTGTCTATGGGATGGCGCATAAAATACATCCTTTACTGTTAACAGAGAAGAGCAACCCATGAAGTAGCAGCAGAAGATATATGTCTCATTATCTAAGTGGTCTTCAACCATTGTGGTCTTTAACCATTAATAAAATGTGTTTGTGTCTTGTTAAATAAAAGACGGGGTTTTTTAATGTTTTTTTTACACTGCTTAAAATTTTATTATTTCCTTTGAGCTGTAACTCAGTGGTTACAGTATAGGACAGAGATGTTGTAGGTCTCGGGATCAATTCTCACTTCTTATCCTGTCTGTGTTTCACTTCTAAAGACTGTGGTATGTGTTTCTTTAATCATATATAATAAATAACACATAAAATCAGAATCAGGTTGTATTTATTATTTCATATAATGCCATATAACTCTCTTCTCTATGCAAAGAAAAGAAATATTTGAATTGTAAATATCTCTGCTATTTTATTTTTATTTGTATTTTCTCAGTACACAAATTCAGCAAATTAATTTCTTTATTCTTCTTAAAAATTCCATCAACATGTCAAGTCAGAATCTGTTATTTCTGCTCTCTCTCTCTCTCTCTCTCTCTCTCTCTCTCTCTCTCTCTCTCTCTCTCTCTCTCTCTCTCTCTCTCTCTCTCTCTCTCTCTCTCTATCTCTCTCTACTTTTCACCTAAAACGTTTTATGCACCAGACTTTCAGCAATAAATCTGGCAATGCTGTGGAATGGCCTGATCTGTCTTTACCAGAGCTTACATTCTGAAGTGCAAACGTGAAGCTAGGCTGGATGGGCCGATCAATAAAAGCAGTGGGCAGTCATCAGCCACACACGACAGATTTCAGCATCCTCAGATTCATCACATGCTGTATAAACTGACTGCTTATTGACGTTGACTCAGCTAAAACTGCAGCGATGGCCATCTTCTAAGAGACAACTGTTTTTTGTCCACTGAAAATTTTAATCATGAAAAGTTACGTACAGTTCCACCTGTTTTTCTTGGTCCATTTCAGAATCTTATTAATTCAGAGGGATCAGGGGTCTTATTTAAAAATAAATAAATTTGTTTCAAGAAAGGATTATTTATAAGAATATTGAACTCTTCAGCATTTTTTTTTGTTTATAGTGACGGTCTCGATAGAAATGTTAAATATATCAAAAACAAATAAAAATGGAAATTGTCATTGAAGTCTCGGTGAAATAAATGCTAGATTTGTTTCACAAATGTTTAAGTAACAGAGTAAATTATTAACAATATTGTGAAGATTACAAACAGAACATAAATAAAAGTTTCGGTTCTGTTATGGATTATTTGTGGAAATATTAACTGAGCTGTAAAATACACAAAGCATGTCACCATATGTAGCCTTTTTGTAGAACAATAAATGAACAGATGAAGGACAACAGGTGGAGAATTTTTTAAATAAAAATCAATATTTGACACGCACACACACACAGAAACACACACACACACATAATTATGTATATGCATATTTGTGTGTGTATTTATATATATACATACATATATATATATATATATATATACAGACACACATGCAACAATAAAGAATTATAAATACTGATAAACGTATATAAATAAACAAACATACATACATATATATATATATATATATACACACACACATACATACAAACACCCATACATACACTTTATTTCACCTGTAAATCAGAAAGAAACCTCCTTTTTAAAAAAAAAAAAATTTGTTCTAGTTTAATAAATTATGAAATGTCACATGAAAAAAAATAATAATAAAAATATAAATGATTAGGGACTCAGTCTTTTGAAACATTTGATTTAAATAGATAGCGATGCAATCTGTAATGAGTCATATATATATATAAAATATACATTTATTTTTCTAATTTTATTTCCAGTTATCTAAATACTGAGGATGGTTAGTACATTGGACTGAAAATACTGAGGAAAATGAGTTTTAAAAAATATTGTTATCCAATGTCTGAAAATTTCATCCCAATTCTATAATTAGTATGGGGAGCTAATGTTCATGAGTAGGAACAAATATTCATTCAAAGTTTTAACAGCCAAATTAATTTGTTTTAGGCATAATTTTTGACTAGCTGAAAATTGATCTGAACAGTTTATTTTGCAATGGATAATTTACTTTAGGGGAATTTTTTTTACAGATAGATTTTGTTGTTTACAGTTTATTCCTATATTTAAAATCATGTTTTCTGGCAGTGAATTACATTTATAATTAGTTATCATTGACCTAAAATGAGTAAAATTTGAGCACTGATGGCATTCTACTTGGACTTGATTTTGTTTATCTACAATAACCAGTGAGAGATTTGACAAGCCAAAAAGTTAAAGTTTCCTTAATGGCAGACACCAATGTGTTTTATGAGAAACCATGTGTCAGTACTTATAAAATTTAGAAGGCCTAAAATATGTACTATATATTATATGTGGGAGATTTTAAACATCGATGAACAAATTCAGTGGTTAGTAACTTTAACAGTAGAAGCAGTGCATGGGGCTTCAGGTTTAGATTTAAAAGCTGGTGGGGTTGCCTTACCATGGTGACACTGAACCCTGTTTTAGACTACTAGCATGGGATTATTTTGGCACTGGGATTATTCACTGAATTATTTTATTGCTTGAGGATATCATGTGCATTCTGACTGTTTAGTTTTACAATTTTTTTTCTTCCTCACTTTACTGCTTTGTATTTAACTTCATCCAAATTTGCATGTATTTGTTTAAGTAAGTATGCATGTGTGTATCTGTGTATTTGTGAATGTGTAAATGAATGTTAAAGTTAATTCTGTTACTACACAATTTTTTATTATGTATGTATGTATGTATTAATGTTTATGTTTGTATGTTTGTGAATATATGTAGGTGAATTTATGTTAAAATTAATTCTATTACTAGACAATTTCCTTGTTGAAACACGTTTAAAATTTAACTTGCTAAATATATATAAACAATCTCTAAATAAAAACAAAAAATAAAATGCATTTAAATAACATTTTATTGAACATAAAAAAAGGCCTTTTTTACATTAGATTCGAAATAATGAAATTAAATAACAGTTCATATCATTTTATAATATATTCTCCACAGAAGACTCGGTTCAGATCCTCCTATAGGAAGCAGGTCGATCACCCGTGCGCACGGGATTTTTATTGCAGGCCACCACTCCAACGTCTTTATTGCAGACCATCACTCCAACGTCTTTATTGCAGACCATCACTCCATCGTCTTTATTGCAGACCATCACTCCAACGTCTTTATTGCAGACCATCACTCCAACAGCAAGCAGGTCGATCACCCGTGCCCACATCAACAGTGTTGTGCGTTCAGTCTCCAACCGGAGCTGTCGGTTCAGATCCCCATTCGATCACCCGTGCCCACATCGAAAGATGGCGCGCACGGGATCAATATTGTTGTGTCTTTAGTCTCCAACCGGAGTCGTCAGTTCAGATCCCCATTCGATCACCCGTGCCCACATCGAAAGATGGCGCGCACGGGATCAATGTCTTTAGTCTCCAACCGGAGTCGTCAGTTCAGATCCCCATTCGATCACCCGTGCCCAATCGAAAGATGGCGCCAACGGATTTATTGCAGACAATAACCCCAACGTCTTTATTGCAGACCATAACTCCAACGTCTTTATTGCAGACCGTAACTTCAACGTCTTTATTGCAGACCGTAACTCCGACAGAAAGCAGGTAGATTACCCGTGCGCACATACTGTGCCTTCGTTGCTGGCCGTTTTCTCTTATATATATATATGTACGCTAAGTTTGTAACCATAGCAGCATAAACGCATGACGTAATTTGTCAATAAACAGCGACGGTTAAAACGTGACCTATTATTTTACAGCCCATTATTTTCTATTGCTACAGGTGATACCAATTCAACAGTATTAAACAAAAAGCTTTTTTTTTTTTTTCTTTTTTTTTTTTTTTTTTTTTTTTTGTTTTTTTCTTTTTTTTTTTTTTTTTTCTGATTTTTTTTTCAAGTGAAAATAAAAAAATAGTTAAATCTGTTAACACCGTGACAGTAACAACTATTACAACAACAACTACTACTACTGCTACTGCTACTACTACATGTATTGCTATTATTGGTACTGCTTCATCTGTATCTAGAAATAAAATTTCTGTAATGATATTAAAGACCTTTACAATTTGTTCTGTCCCATGTATAACATGTAAGCGAATTACGTCATAATTCTAGCAGACGACAGAAAACCAATTTATACTGATTTTAATTAATAACAAATCATCACGGCTGAAATTAATTAAACACAAATCCCCAATCCCCCTTCCGCAAATACATAAATAATTACGTCAGATGCTAAATTTGCTGGATTTAATTGGATAACGAAATCGTCCACATTTTCCTTTAGCTGTTTTTGTTTTGTTTAATTTTGTTTTCAGTTATGTTTTCAAAATGAATATATACATATACTATTGTACATTTTATACTGTTTATTTCTTAATCATAACTAAAAAAAAAACAGAAAACACTGTCAGAAGCAAACTATTGATGCTAAACAGAATAAAAATAAAACAAGCACGTGTAAATTTTCTGGTACTTTGAACAATATCAAGAAATTTCACCATTAATATAATTATAGAAATATTCGAAAAGTGTCAGACATAATTAGAGTTACATCAATTATATATTTTCACATATATCTGAGAATGATGTCGTTTCAGTAGATTTTAACGCGAAACGTTTTCAGCGAAAAAAACACAACTCCTTGGCGAAGGCCTTGCTCATTGAAGGTGACTTCTTTTACGTCGTAGTGTGTGCTGTCCAATGAAAAGAAAGAATTACGTTAGAGTGAGATGGGATTCAATAAAGGATTGAAAATCCATTTTCCTGTGATTTTTATTTTGAAATGTTGAAGTTTAGATAGCACACTCTAAGCTTCTGTTCATAATTTTATTTGCGTTGAAATATGTAATAATAATAATAATAATAATAATAATAATGTATTTGTGTGCATGCGATAATGATAAGAATATAATTATGTATACATGCATGTATGTGTATGTAATTATATATGTATGCATATATACACACACACACACATGTAACAGTAACCATTCAGAATGTCTAAAAGTGTCTTGTTACATTACTGTTTGAATATGTACATCTACGAGAGCATTCTCATTCTAAAATTCATTTATTATTATTATTTTTTTTATTGCTGTTATTTTTATTTATTTCTTTATTTTTTATTTATTTTTAGTATTTTTTTATTTTTTATTATTTATTTTTAGTTTTTTTTTATTATTTAAAAAAAAAAAAATTCATCTGCTGAGGAAACAAAAACAAAAACAGTTTCATATTTACAAATATTTTATTATCATACATGAAAGATTCAGTTTGTGACCAGTCAGTTCATTTATTCCTATGATAAAGAAACAAATAAAACATGGTAAATAAATAAAAAATATGAAGCTGATAATGTTGCATGAATTACAAATGAAATGCATGCATAGATTTTCATTAAACCCTTACTTTCAAGTTTCATTTCATCGTTAATATTCATTTAATAATTTTTGAACATTTTTATTTGAATATTATTTTTCATTTATTTTATTTATTTATTTACAAATTTATAATCAAATATTGTAACAAAATGCCAAAGAAATGCAGGATCTCAGAAAATATTTTGCATATCAGATGTTCAGTCTGCAAGTAATTTTTTCAACCGTCATTATTGTTCATTTTGAAAAGTTTTAATTTCATATTCAAAGCACATCACAAAGAATAATATAAATCAAAAGTTAATAACAATTATAATAATAATAATAATAATAATAATAATAATAATAATAATAATAATAATAAAAACCAGCAAAAACTTTGAACATCTTTTAGTGACCTTGAAAACCCTGTTACAACATTGTTTGACCTAAAATAAAAAAAAAAATAAAAAACCTGAGACTCCTTAAGAAATATTTTTTGTACAAATCAAAATTTGTTTAAAATTATTAAATTCTTTCACATTAAAAAAAAACAGTAAAACTTTTACAATATTGGCACAATACAAAAATACATTTTAACAAAAACCAAACTTGCATCATCTGTAATATATACAAGAAATCATTTTATAATCTGCACCATCCTATAGAATTTTTCCTAAATGTAATTCAGTTTATAGAAACTAAAGAAAAAAAAAAAAATTCTTTATGTGTTATGGTATAAATTTTTATTTCATAAAATTATAAAAATATTAAATGAAGCCTTTTACATTGTTTTTTTTTTTTTTTTTTTTTTTGCCTTCAAGAAGTGTTTAATTTTACTAAAATAAACTGCAATGAAACACTCTCTCAGTTTGACGTCAACAACACACACATCACAACTACCTGTTCATACCACACAGCCATATTTAAATGATTAAATGAAGTTAGAATAGGGAATGGTTATATAACAATGAATTTGGCAGCTCTGACACTGAATCTAGAAACCATTTACAGTTTTTAGAAATGTTTTTGCGGTTGAAGAAAGAACAATCTACATGTAAATATTAAGTAAAAAATATATTTTAAAAACGTATGCGAAAATTTACTGATATGCCAGTAGGTATTAAAAACAAACACTTGTACCTGTTTAAAGTGTACAGGTATTTAATGCAGGTGTCAGTTTGGATATAATAAAAACACCTGTAGGTAATTATTTAGTACCAACACCTGTAATACATATACATGATACATGATACATCATCACACATCTGTATACAGGGACTCAGAATTCACCTGTAAGCAGACTTTGATAATTTGAGATCATAAAGATGTGATGAACATTAACAAGATGGATGACAAATAAATAACAATGATAAATACAGATTAAAGTTAGCATGACCTGTGCATTGCACACAACAGTAATAAAATATATTGGCGGTTTTTTAGAAAACATTTTGAAATGAAGCTGTGAAATGACATATTTACAAATGATAAAATCTTTCTGAAATGAGCTGAAGGCAGTGGCATATCAAAGGTATGGCACGTGCCCTAAGCACCATTCGAAAATAGGCACCTTTGAGCAATATTTTCTATCTATTATGGTAAAGTTGTTGAAAAGATGAGAATGAAATGTTTGAACAGGTCAGTGTGTTATAGATATGCCTCTGTCTTCAGTTAACAGGAAGAAAATAATTTTTTTACATGAAAACTGTTAAAATAACATCCATTGCAGAATTTAAAACTAGTGAAAATATTGTCATAAAATATTTCTTCACTTAAAATTAAACAATAATCAAAAAAGTATTTTTAACATAAGGGATATTTTTGAAATTTGTAAAAGATTTAAAAGAAAACAACAACAATTATTAAGTACTGAATATAAAAATATTAAAAAAAAATTCTTTTTAACAGATTCTAAAAATCTTAATTTTTAAAAACAATTATATATTTTAAATAAATGTAATTGAAAATCAGTTAAGGATTTAAAGAAGGCAAGTCTCTTTGAAACATTTTTACACTTAATGTCTGACCTTCAGGCAAATATCTTAAGTAACCAGAATTTCAAATACCTGACATTATATCTGTTATCATGTTTATTGTTTATATATATATATATATATACAGATATAGATACAGATACAGATACAGATGTTTGGATGTTTAAAATTATCATTATTTCAGATATTTGCCTGCAGCACACACACACACACACATAAAGTAAACAAATTGTTATAACTTAGATGAAATATATTCTACTGAAATAACTTACCCATACCAGCTACCAGTGTATTCAAAAAGAATAAAAGAAGTGAGACTGTTTTTAGCACTAACGAAATACTAATAACTACATTAAAACGTTTTCTCACCATGCAACAGGTATCGTCATGACAACAACATTACTTGTTGATGAACAAAAATTAATGTGTCAGAGTTTCACACATTTATTTGTTGGTATTTTTCACTGTCGTATGAAAATTATTTATGCTCATTATAAAGAGAGCAAACAATTTACAACTCAACAAAGACATGTTTTAACTGATACAACTCTGCCATCACTTGCTAAATCTAACTGAATGTTGTATAAATGTGTCAATACAATTCTTTTTGAAAAAAAAACTGTTCGTAAACTGAATATATTAAAACATCTTTCTTTTCACAATATTTTGACAATTATACACATCTGAGAAATATACAGAATTTATTATCTTTATTAAAATAGTTGCAAGTGACACTTCATGTATAAAATAAAATTTAAATTAAAAAAAAAAAAAAAACCAGACTGAACATAGATTCCTAGTTCACCAATGTAAGAAAAAATGTATGTGGTACCACTAATGAAACAACACCAATTTTAGCACAAATGTCACAACCATTTTTTAATTTTTTTTAACAAAATGATAAACTGGATGAGAAAATGGCTGCCAAGGACAGTTAAAGAATGATGTATAAACTCACATGAAGTACTCATAAACAGAAGACAAAAGAAAATGCATCAAAGTTATTAACATCAAATGGCAGTTTGTTTGCATATTATAATATATTAAAATATTTGGTGGAGATGATAATGATTCTGCACTGTTGTGACAAATAATGTTTTGATTTCTGGGTTTTTGTGTCCCACAGTATTGTTGATTTATCCAATGTTACGTGATTTGTCATAGAGCAAGACTGGATCAGTTTGAATGCCAAAAAGAAGCAAGTTATGGATTATTACTGAAAAGGAGCCAACAAAGTTTCTGTTTTTGTTCAGTTTGTCAAAAAACTTGAAAAAAGTTACTTCTGCTATGTCAGGGCAGAATTCACGAATGTCAGTCTGAAAATATTAGTAAATGTGGAGAGACCACACAATATAACACTCTAATCTAATATTTAAAAAGAAAAATTGATTAAACCTAAATTTAAAAATCAAATAAAAATCTTAATTCAGAAATGTATTTTGATTTGTTTTAAAAGTCATACATGTCAGAAATATCTTCTTCTGCAGGACACCAAAAAAAAAATCATCACAATTTGATCAGGTATATTGGTAGAAAAATACAGTGTAGTACTAATTGTATCAGTGTTATTTTGAAAATGTCATTTGTCAATTTAAATTAAACTGAAGAGATCTCCAGGCAGACATTAACAGAACAGTCTATACTTGGATGCAGCTTGAAATAAAAGGACAGGGTAGATAACTCTGGAAAACTGTTGTCAATGGCCTGTAACACAGGATTGATGACGGGCATAAATAAATAAGTAAGTAAGCAGCTGAACTTAAATCTTTGTGTACAAAATTTTAACTGGAGATAGTGCACCTAGTGCATAATCAAATTAGTATATTAAAATATTTTATGTGCTATATTAACTAAAATTTAAAACCATACACATGTAATTTATTTCTAAATTTTAAGCTTTCCAATATTTCCCCATTTTCAGCCAAAAATCTGTTAAAAAACATAACAGAAAATAATAGTTAACAGATTAAAAGAAGCACCAAAATTTTAATAAGCTAGACCATGTTTTTGTGTTTTTTTAAACCTCACCTAAATACAATAATGTATCTGCATCACTGTGTGTTTGGGTAAAATAAATTGTACTAATTTCCAAAGAAGCAGAAAAACCAGTTAACAAACAACAAATAAACTTAACAAAAATTAATGAAACAGATGAAAGATATGAAAGGCACTGAGATAATGTTTTTCTTCCAGTGGCAGACATTATTTCCTGACACGCTCAAATGAGCTGTATGTTTTAGGAAATTCTCCGGAACATTCTAGAACAAAGAAAACCAGTTCCGTCTACCACTTCGCGAGCCAGTGCTATAAAATGGAAACGGCTTTGATATTGTCTCTGAGTATGGAATCCATGACAACCTGGAAGACTACCTGGATGTTGCTGGTGTCTGTTGCCGTGGTGAAGTGAGGGTAGATAACTTTGGCAGGGTTGTTGTTCTGCATCATGAACAAGTGCTGAATGTAGCGGGCTGCTGCATCTACATCTCTTTCTGGACCTAGAAATTAAAATACAATTTATATCATAACATATATATATATATATATATATACACACACACACATCACACACGTTAGTATCAGCAACAGTATGTCAGAGACACCATTTTCAAACAAATAAGATTCAGTAAAATTACTTATACAAGAGTTTTTTGTAAGTACTTGAGTTCAGTAGTATGAAGTGATATTAAAAAATTATATGTCTGTGAAAATAAAGCATATATATTAGCTGAATGTTTTCCATGCCAGTTTCACATATTAAGCCATATTCTCAAGACATATCAAATTTAAGTATTATGCATATCCCCATTTCCACAGATGAAACTAAATTTGATCTAAACTTGAAAAAAAAAAAAAAAAAAAAAAAAAAAAATACCTGGAAAATCAGCAAAAAACCTTTTGAGGTGCCTTTCTGAATGTAAGATTTTATCTTGAAACAAATCCAGCTTATTAAGAAAGAGAATCTGAAAGAAGAAGAGGATTAAAATAAGAAAACACTGTTTTAACGTATACTTTTAGCAATAAGTACAAGCTTTAAATATTTGTTGTGCTGTTATGAATCAGTAAATTTAATCAACAAGATATAAATGTGTGTGATGTGTTTGCACTGCTTTATAAAGCACATGTCCATGAAAAACCAGTCATTTTGTTTCTACTTTTGCATTCTGACACCATGTACAATTTTTTATGTGACTGTGTGTCTGTAAGTAGGCATGACTGAGGGATATTTGTGTATATGTATGTATGTAGGTATGTATGTAAATTTAGTTTCATCTGTGTATGGATGAATGACTATGTATATAATTATATATTTGTGTTTGTATGTATGTATGTATATATGTGTATATCTATGTGTGTTTGTGTGCGTATATAAATCTATCTGTCCATGTGTGTGTATTTTGTCATTTACATATTTTCACAGTAAATTTCTTTCTTCCATTTTATTATTATTGTTGCTGTTGTTGTTGCTGTTGTTGTTGTTGTTGCTGTTGTTGTTTGTTTTTATTTGGTGCTGGAGACAGTGAGTTCTCACCATGGTTGTGTTAACAAAGAAACGATTGTTGCAGATCTGTCTAAAAAGAGTTAGACTTTCTGCCAGTCTGTTCTGTAACATACAAAAGAAAAACATCAATTTAAACAAAGCAGTTCCTCAATATACCTTGAAACAAACAAACAAACAAAAAAACCCAACATTTTATCCCTTATTTATTCCTTTTTGCTTATTATTTAAATACTGTAAATAGGTTTCTATTAAACATTTTGCTTTTAAAACACAGAAATCAAATCTAGATGAAAATATATATTCGTAATGATTGTTTTTAATAATAATAATTATAAAATGTTGTTCATTCCAAAATTGAAAATAAACTTAATGATGATGATATATTTAACACTGAGATTTTTTGTGATATATATTTGGATTAACACTGATGTTTTTCGTTGTGGTTTTTATATTTTTATTAATATTCTTATTTTTATTTTATTTTTTGAAATTTTTGTCTTATGTGAAACATTAAGTTATATGTCAGTAAGTAAATAAAAACAGATTAAAAATGTATCCACTTACAATTCTGCTATCTTCGTATAAAAAGAGATCGTAAGAACTGAGTGCAACAACAAAGAGTATCACGCGAACATCGTCAAAACACTGGATCCACTTCCTTCGTTCTGACCTCTGACCTCCGACATCAAACATCCTTTACAAATACAAATATACATTTTTTAATTGCTTTCACATTTGTTTGGTTTCTCTTTTGATTATTACGACTAAAACAATCAAATGATGGGAAAAGGCAAATGAACAAGACATTCTAAATACATTGTACATATATGTGTGAATGTGTTTCTATGTGTGTGTATGTTTATGTTTATGTATATATTTATATATATATATATATATATATATATATGAATGAATGTATGTATGTGTGTATATAACATGCATGTATGTACATCTGTGTATACTTGTGCATGTGCATGCACACATACGTGATTCCAAGGTTGGATGTGTATTTAGAGGTACAATTCAAAACAATCCTTTGGGAACACGGTAAGACTGGTTTGTACATTTCACGGGGTGTTTTAACTGTAAAATGAAAAGTTCCGCAAGTTACCTGATTAAGACATCGGAAACTTTGAAACATGTTTCTATCACCCCTGTCGTACGAACTCGTGCTCGGAGAACATCTTTTGGCGTTGGAACATATTTCGAAGAACAAATCCTGTCCATATTTTCAAAATAACTGAAAAATTAATTTACAATAAAAATAAAATAATTAAAAATTAATTAACATTAATTATTATTATTTTTTTTGTTTAAATTAAATAAACTGAAAGAAACAAATATAAATAAAAATAGTTTTGTTTTGAAATGTCAAGATATCTATGATTAGGAAAACATTACTATGCAAACATTTATATAATCAAGAAAAAGTATGATAAAATATCAAAACAAAAAATCAGCACCAAAAATATATAGTTTAAAGTAAATAAGATGGTTGTTACTGTTTAATAAAAAATGTATTATTGTTGTTGTTGTTGTTGATATTGTTATTATTATTATTATTATTATTAATTCTATAAAAAAAATAAAAAGATTTAAAAAACAATAAAAGTGCATCATTATATATAACTAGTTGTTTAGAAAATACTACTAATAAAAACTCACTATATTGCTGAGTCATTGAGCTCGTATTCATAACCTTTAAACACAGCGTAGCGCACTCCTCGGTCGCGCCAAAGTGATGACAGAGCAGTGTACATGTGTGGTGACATGCATCCCGATTTGTTATAGCAACACACACTAGACAACACTACTTGAGCAAATGCCTGAAAATAATTAAATATACTTAAATAAGTCATTTTACAACAAAGTAAACAGAGGTTTTTATATTAAGTATGTACATTGAAGACTGATAATATTTCTTTTATTTTAATTATCCAGAAATATTAAAGTGCAAGTGACAAGAACCGTAACTCTTACAAACATAACTAGAGGGAGATAACTGTGAGAAAGATTTACCATTTTATTGAAAAATAAAACGAGTGGTTATTTCTTTCCTTATAATAAGATATTATATAAATGAGAAAATAGACCATTAAGATTTAAAACAAGATAAAATAATTTTATGAGCAACACAAATACCAGATACGCATTTTCATATATTGATAATTATTGGCTTTCATAATGAATAACAAAAGAGATAAACAGCTGTATTGTTATATAATAGGTTGGTAAGTTCAGGTGTGTGTGTACATTCAAGTGACTATTTCAGTTGTATTTTCATGTAACAATAAGAGAATGCAGGAGACAGGTATTTTCTTTCCTTTCATTCTGCCTTTATTTAAATAGAAATATAAAAAAAAAATATTGATCAACATGAAACACATTTACTCAGACTATCAAATGTTTCAGTGTTTCATTGTACGTGTCATAAAAAAACAATCTGTCTTTTTATTTTATTGTCATGCTTTTTTTATTAACAAAGGTTAGCAACATGGTAAAAAAAAATTCACAAATCACAATAAAATGTACAAAATGTTTTAAGGTTCAGTTTAAATATCATTGAAGGTACACTTTAAAACCAGCCACTGTGATATTAGAAATAATGTCTTGTGTTCACTTCAGTAAGAAATAAGAAATAAACACTGACCCTGTTCTCAATGCGGTCAAGGTTTATTCTAAGAAGTCCCATGCCGGTGAGCACAAACTTCATGGAGCTGACTAGGTTATCAAGGACTGCCGTCTGAAAACAAAATAAAGTTTCATCAACAGTTTGTAACACCAAAAACAGAGAATGACACTTAAGATTTTTGTAAATGGATCTGCAACAGATTTCTGTCAAAACCCATCTTGAATTATCAGACAGAAAAAAATAAAAGATTTTCAAAGGAATATCATAAAAATATCATAAAAGAACTGTTTCAAATTAACTTCCAAAAAAAAAAAAAAAAAAAAAACAAAGTTCTGTATTTCTTATGTCAAACTCCTATTACCTATAATAATCATTCCATGAATCATATGTTGTATTTTGTTTTAAATATTTTAATGTTTAATTTGCATTATAAATTTAAAATTTAGATATCTGTGAATAACTGTATTCCTTACAACTTTAGTTAATTCAGTTACTCACTTCCTTATTCATTTACTGATTTTTATTTATAATATTATTTTTTGGGTGGTCTGCATTTTTTTGTTTTTTTTTTTTTTTGCATTATTTTATTTCCTCATTATCTTTTTAATCTTTAAAACCAAGAAGGAATTTTTTTATCATCATTTTTATTAAGACATTCTTTGAAACTGGAAATGAAAATGAAATCAAACGAAAAATCTATATATATATATATTAGTCAATTATGAAACAATAACTGAAATTTTAATTTTTATCTAAATGTATATTAATTTAATAATTTTACATATTTTCAATAAAGTATTAATGAAGAGACCAAGTATAACAGTAGTAGTAGAAGTAGAAGTAGCAATAGTAATAAATAACAAGTAGAAGTAGCAATAGTAATAAAATAACAAGTAGAAGTAGCAATAGTAATAGTAGTAATAAAATAACAAGTAGAAGTAGCAATAGTAATAGTAGTAATAAAATAACAATTGAAGTAGTAGTAGTAGTAGTAGTAGTAGTAGTAGTAGTGTATCTCAGTATAAAGAAAGAAAATAAGAAAGAAACTTATTAAATAAAATGCAGATTAGCTTTATTTGTAAACTCAAACTTGACACTTGAGACTCAAAAGCGAAGTCCGTGACAAATATTTAGTTTAAACAAACATTGTTGTAAGTGTAATCGTTTTGTGTGAAAACACACAAAGGCTTGTTCCTTTGACAGGTTGTTTTACAGTGAGTAAGAAGAAAGGATTTTTTTCAATTAGTTGTCATGGTGACCTGTTGAGAATATCGTGTATGTTGACAGGAAGTAACTAAAATAATGATTTTTATTTTTTATTTTTTATTTTTTTCTGGTTACACAAGTTGTATTTATTAATTTTTTTAAATATATTTATAAATAAGTGAATATTTTCTAAGTAAAACTGACCCTAAATGAAATGAGTTCTTCTTGTGAAAATCCATCATTGTGAATAATTTTCATCTGCTTCACCAATGTACTTTTTCCTCCTTCAGCTGTGCCTATAAAAACAGAAAATATTAAAAACAAATTACAGTTGTTTTTATTAATGGAGAATACTTTAAAAAAATTTCTACTGTTTTTGTTTGAAAACCAATTCATGTTTTGCAAAATCAGATACATGCATTTCTGTTTATTAAAATAATGATAATGTTATTTTCATAAAATATATTCCTATTTCTAACTTGCAATGTTTTGAGTATTCTGATATTTAATTATTTGTCTGTAGTATAACTAAACATGATAAATTAAGTTATTATACTTTGCATATAATTTATACTTTTTTATTTATTTATATTTTCTTTCTTTTTTCATTTCTTTTTTTTAATTTTTTTTTTTTTTTTTTTTTGTAACATTCATATGATTGAGTACATCGTTCATTTATTACAAATATTTATCTATGATTTCATATAATTTTCATATTTTTAAATTTTACATTTCTGTGTATGAAATGATTTGCAACAAAAAAGTAGAGAAAACAAAAAGTTCCATATATCCTTACAGACTGGTCATATTTTTTGTATTACTAATGGCTGATATCCTTCAACATGTAGACTAGTTACTTGCAGATACACAGAACACAGTCAGCCATTTGTGTACTCTGTGACAGATACTTCTCAAATAATGTTAATATTATCAACACTAAATAACTGTAGATGAAAACTAATAAAAGAAAAGTAAATTAAATGCTGCATTAAAGAGCCTGATGTTAATCATTTACTTCAAATTACCAGAGGAAAAAAAACAAAATGTGAGAAAGGCAGAAAACAAGCAGAATGGTTACAAAAAGATTATATAAAGAACAAGAAGAAAATGAATGCCTGTCAAAGATGATCATGGCTGACTGAATATCTTTTAAAAATCTCTCTTGAACTGTTTGGTATATTTCATTCCCTTCTCAAATCCTTTTTATTTATTATTATTTTTTTAATCTGTCTGTGACTGTATTTATTTAAATTTTATGTTAACGTATTTCAGTTTTATGTACCTGTGATTATGTTTCAGATTATCTGGCTACAGTTTGGTTTTGTCAACATAAGACTATTTTCAACAAGCTATTTATAAGTATTCACAGTAATACAAGTATTTATTTTCTTTTCATTTTATCGCTTCATTCATGTATCTTGCCACAATGCAGATAACAATACATGAATGACGTAGATCTGATACCACCATCTAGACATGTGAACACATTATATACTACTGAGAGAAAAAAAAAAAAAAAAAATATGTATATATATAAATCTGTTCTCAGCAATGCATCATCAAGGATTATTTTCCTTTGTTAGAGTATCAAGATAAAAGTATACATGACATCAGTGTGTTAAAAAGTTCAGACATCCACTGGATAAAAATACACAGTGTAAATTCTTCACATTTTAATGTAATCTTTTGTTGTTTGCACAACTTCAATAATTGGAATCGAAAGAAAAAAAAAAATATATATATATATATATATATATATATATATTGTTTAATTGTACCAGATAAATGAAGGTGTAGTGTTTCAAGAGAGTTAGACTTCAGATTTGAAACTGTGAATTAAATTTAGAATTTATTTGAGCAAAAGGGGCTAATGTCAACCATTTTGAAAGATTGTTAATTAAATTAATGAATATACCCTTTGGACAGTGGAAAGTAGCTGATTATTGAATAGTGAATAGCTGATAATGAATAGTGGATGGATGGATGAATAAATGGATGGATGGCTTGAATGAATGAAGTAATATTTATCTGACCATAAAAAAAAAAAAATTTCAACACATAAAATATAAGTTGTTATTTTTTAAATACACAGTTTACATTATCAGCTTATCATAAATCAGTCAGTCAGATGTGTGTGTAATACAACTGGTATGTCACATGTATTTCAACAAGTTCTGAAAACCAGAAACAACAATTGTTGGGTATTTCATAACACTGTAACACTGTATTACTACATTGTATATACATATAATACAACTAGAATGTCCTTTCTATGTTAACATACACAATAAACTGTGTTTATTGATGATATACTGAAACATATTACATGTCTGTGTAATACAACTCGTATGTCATTTGTCATTTGTATGTTAACATACTGAAAACTAAATACAAAAATTGAATTGCTCATAATATTGTAACTCTTTTATATACAAGTATATATAATACAAGCTGTATGAAACATATTGAAAGTTAAATACATCAACAGTGTTATTTATATCATGATACCCTGCAACACCTTTTATATATACAAATAATACAAATACTATATCATTTGTATATTAACTGTGTTATATACTTTACAATATACATTATAAGACTATCTGTGTGTGTGTGTGTGTGTGTGTGTGTGTGTGTGTGTGTGTGTGTGTGAGATAATTAGTATGTCATTTATAGTGTAATGCATTCTGAAAATTAAATACACCAACTGCGTTACTTATTTCATAACTCACTGTAACATCTTTCATAAGCCACTCCAAACCTGTGATGGCCCTGGGGGGGGGTCTCTCTACCCACTTGAAATGTTTAAAAAGCTTCTTTTCTCTCTTTTTCTATTTTTTTTTTTGATAGCTCGTGACTGGGCTGAATGGTACAAATTCACTTTCACTCAAAGTTCGTTCAGCTGGAAATAATCCACTACAAATGTACCACAGTGAAATTAAAGAACTCTGCAATACACCCTAGAGCTGTTTAATCTTTTGAGTTCAAGTTTTTAAAGAGAAAATTAACTCTTTTTTTTTTTTTCACACAGATTCTTGATTGTATCAGAGTATGTCAAACTGTGCCTTCAGTGGTTTCGTAGTTTGTGTGATTTAGTCAGCTTATGTAATTTTCTGTGTGTGTGTGTGCAGTGTTCTGTGGTTCTGGCTTTCATGATCATGATGTGAAAAGTCATGAAGAAAAGAAGGAAATAAAACTTATTTAAAAAGATGGCCTGGAAACATTAAGTGTATTTAGTTAAGTGGGATTAAGCTTAGTGGCAGCTGAATCAGCAGCACTTGAAGTATTAGATATCTGTATTGTTAATCGCAGGCTTTGCGGTCAAATGGTTTTCCCAATCCAACTTAATGACTAAAGTGAGTTTGGTTTTTTTGTCCCATTTCAGCTTCCCATTCATGAGCAAATAGTATTTACTTATTTATTTATTTATTTCAATTTATTGTTGACTTTTAATTATTTAATTTATTATTATTATTATTATTATTTATTATTATGTTTTTCATTTTCAATCCAGTCTTTTCAGATTACGGGTTTATTATGTTTCTGTATTAGAGTTTCAATTACTTTTATTAACCAGTAATATCTGTTATAATTTTGTTACGAAATTCACCAGTTAAGATTAGTATTATCATTTACATTTTTTTATCATTATTTCAGGTTACTGTTAAATAGTATTAGTTATCTGTAACAAAATACCTTACATATTTTATATGTTGTGTCCATTATCAGCTTGCCAGAGGTGTTCATACATAGCATGTTGCTACATTAAACAGCATAAATATTTTCCTGCCATCGGAAAGGTTAACATGAAGGATCTCTTACTGCTAAGTGGTAAGAATAACATACAGAATAACAAGAGAACATTGATTTAGTCTTTACACAAAAAAAAAAAATATATCATAAGTTTCATAACTTATTAAACAGTAATAATAAAACACACAGAAAGGATTTGAAATTAATATTCATTTATTATCAGCTAAATGCAAAGATGCCTATAACGCATCAATATATTAATATAGTCTTAAATGCAAGGAAGCGAACTGAAACTGCCACATGTAACTTCAAATAACAAAGAAATAAAATAATGTGAATATTATATTAACATAATAATGTTGACACTGATAAAAAAAAAAATATATATGACCATACAGTGGACGGCCTTGTATGAAGGTAAACGAGGCATGAAAAGAGTTTTTTTCATGATCTGCTGTAGCAAAATGTCATTGCTCTGATTTATGATAACAGGCACATCACATTTACTGTCTGTTAAGGTTCATGTAAATGTCATCTTAGATTTCACTGACAAATTGTCTTTTATCAGATGATCTGTGATGTTTTTAACAAGTTTTCAGACCTTTGATGCTCATGGTAGTAAAAAAAGTTGTTTTAATCCTGGTGTTGATGCACTTGTGTTTTTTCTTTTGTGTTTTTTTTTTTTCTTTCTATTATTATTATTATTATTATTTATTTATTTATTTATTTATTTATTTATTTATTTATTCTTTCTTTCTTTCTTTCTTTGTTTTTAAATATCCAGGACATATTTTGTTATGTTAATAAAGAATACACAATAATAACAAAACAAAATAAAAACATAACTCATATAATACAATATAATAAATTTTCAAACATTTTTGAAAAGTACTTTACCATTAAAAACATTCAAAACTATCTAATTAAAAAAAAAATCTTTTACTATTTCAGGTTTTAATAAAGTAAATAAAATAAAAAAAATTATTGATATTAAAACATGTTGTGATGTCTTTAAATAAATGTTTAAAAAGGTTTATTTTTTTTAAATTACAAAAACATTTATGAGTAAAAAAAATATATGTATATATGTGTGTGTGTATATGTGTGTGTGTGTGTGTGTGTGTGTGTTTGTGTGTGTGTGAGTATAACATCAGTGAAATAATTAATTAATTAAGTAATCAAGCAAATATCTGACACTTTCTGCTTTCATTCATCAAATTTCTTGCCAAGTAAACCACGGAACTAAAATAATAATGTAGAAAAATATATCAGAAAATTTATTTACCACACTTAAAACATCTCAACATCTGTATCATTCAGCATTACAGTTTCCCTCCCTATCTTTCTCTCATTCAATCACTTTTCCTTTTTCTTATTCATATTTTTCTGTCGTCTACCCTGTCCCTTAATCCTGTCTCATTGCTCACTGCTCTTTTTTTCAGACATTAATTAAAAATGTATGTATGTAAATGATATGAATATGGATACATTTCACTGCGGTTTTGACTTATAATTAGTGACATTTCATTTGCAGTGTTAAACTACAAATATTCTACACTATAATTATGAATCAAGCATTGTGAAGACTGCACAGACACAAGTGTTTCAAACCTCATACACCCATTACTCAGATACACACATGAGTCACAGACCACTTGAAATACAGTGAATTACCTGTCTGCACCTTTAAACATAATAATCATAGTTTTAAAAATAAATAAAAATACTGATATTGACATTTTAAAACCTGTTTCAGCAAATTTAAATAATATTTTTTTGTAAAGGCAAAGGCATTCAGAAACACACACACACACACACACACACACACACACAATAATGACATACCAACAAATAGAGACCAGGACAATTATATACACACACAGAAATGAATAAAACATATACAAACTCCCCAAAAACGTACAGATATACTTGAACATACCCACATACTGTTCTCACACACACACACACACACACACACACACACACTTTTTACTTTACTTTATGAATGCATTGTACTAAAGAGCACATCAACAAAAAACTGAAGTAAGTCAGCTTCTAGTTGTTCATATTTTAACAAATCCAAACTCACAATGAGCTGTTTGTCCAAGCATTCACCTTATCAGACCCCGATCACAGAAATAATGCAACATGATTGCCAGGTGTGGAGAAAGATTAAAGGTGAGACTCCAGGTAAACAGGCCAGAAAAAGAATGCTGTTGTTTAGTCTAATTACAGGTGCTGATGAAATTAATATTTCAGTCTATTTCGTCATTTCTATTCTTGTCATTCTGATTTCACTAGATATGAATTTTGTTTTCAAAGATTGCTCAAAATTGTTTGTTTATAGTTGTTTATTTTTTTTTTTTTTATCATTATTATTACCTATATGTTTGGTCATTTTATTTGTTTTGTTTATTTAATGCTATTGTTTAAAGGGGGGGGTTGTTTCTTTTTTGTGTTGTTGTTTTCTTTCTTTTTTTTTTTTTTTTTAAAAAATAACTAAGAAAAAAATATATATTTCTTTAAATTATTATACTTATTAAATATAACTGATTTTCTGGGATATCAATTTGTTTTCAAAGACGACTCAGAATTGTTTATGGCTGTTTATTTTTTTTATGATTATTATTATTACATCTACATTTGGTCATCTTATTTGTTAGTTTTGGGGGAGATTTTATTTTTGGGGGGTTTAATTGTTTGTTTTTTGCTGTTTTTGTTTCTTTTTGTGGTTTTGATTTTCTTAACAAAAATAACTAAGAAAATATACAAATTTCTTTAAACTATTATACTTGTTAAATTTATATGATTTTCTTAAATTTTGGTGATCTGGTTTGATAATATACTATAATTTTTGAGTACATAGTTTTATTACTGCTAATCTTTTTTTACTAATCATTTTTTATTTATTTATTTTTTTACTAAAATACAGAAAAATATATGAAAATTTGAATCAGAAGAGTTTTAAAAGAAAACAGTGCATTAATAAATATAGGATAATGGCAAATAAAATGTCTGAAATTTAACTAACTTGCCTTCCGTTTGAAAAACAGCTTCATACCAAGGAATAATACTCCAGTAGAATGTACTTTAGAAAAATAATAACAACAACAACAACAACAGCAGTAGTAACCACAACAACAACAACAACAAATTTAGGGACTAAACCAACAGAATCTAATTATTAAAAAGTAGTAATAACAATTAATTAATTTAATAAGAGTGAAAATAACGATATATTTCAGTACTAAAATAGAAGAGGCTTACTAGGTAAACATCAACAAACAAAATCAATGCATTATTTTGTTATACATTAAACCCAACGAAGAAGACATCCATACATGTTTTTAATTAACATCTTTAAAAAAAAAAAAAAAAAAATCTTTCTTATGTAGAAGAACAGATATCCATTCATAATTACATGTAATTTCTAAAGCACTAATTGATGTCACAAGTCATGCACTGCGCAAGGTTAAAACGTACATTATATGACAGACATTTTCATGCATGGATTAATTAACCCTGAAAGCAGCAATGTGATATAGTTAGCCAGTGTTCAAGTGACAGACACAAACACCACTAAAATCAGATATCACATAAACCAGATATCATGGAAGAAAGCACGGGCAGAGGTTCGAAATTATATTTATTACAACCATTTCTGCATGATTTGGTAACTACACTTCTGTCTTTGTAATGCAGACACTGTCCTGATTTTGATCTTGTCAATCACAGACTGCAATATTCATAGCAATTAACAAAGCAGTATTCATCGCATGCTTGTTAAATAATACGATTTGCAGCTACAATCAGTGGATATTTAAAGACACTTCAAAACATTTTAATATTAACAGCTATTACAGGTCCAGTCACATACTTTTGGGTTCAGTAATAATGATGTTATGAAAGAGAAAATCCTCTACCAAAGACTGATTTATTTTCAGGTTAAGTGACCTTTCAAAGGCCAGACAAGGGGTATTGGCTGATACAGGAACTATCCAGACATCCATCTAGAGGTGATCTGTTGATGGTCAAAGAACTGACCTCTGTCAAACAAGAGTAATCATTCAGAACACGATGGACATGTCCAGTCAGTGGAAAAATGGCCACACATTCCTGACCTAAGCATGAAGCAGGCCATTCGGGATGGCCAAAAACATGGACATGAAGCCCTCCTGACAGGCAAAATGTTGTCAGTGTTGTTACAAGGCTGTGACAAGACAGATGAAATCTATATTGTTAACAAATGAAAATATTTAGTTTCAAGCGTCTTTTCCTATGTCTGTGTTGATACATGGGTTTGGATGTATGAATGTGTGTTTATGTCTTCCCATTTATGTAACTATACATCTGGATGCACATGTTTGTTTATGTATATTAGTGTGTGTGTTGTATGTATCTTTGTATGTTAGTGTATATATATAGATGTGCATGTATTTGTGGGTGTATACATTGTGAATATATATATATATCCTTGTTTGTTTGTTTTTGTTTTTGTTTCCCCATGAAGTTTAGTACAAGTGGAAACTAAGTAGGTTGCTATTTAGTAATACTGTAGATAATCTTGTAGAAATTATAAATATTAAACTTACTATATAAAAAATAATTCAGTATATTTCACATGAATTTAGGGACACTAACATTTTACTCTGTATTCACTGAAATTGCTTAAACTGACAGTAAAAAGTCTTTTGTACAATTTAAGATGCTTCTTAAAAACAAAACAAAAAACCCAGTAATAACAAGATAAAGATAAAATCTTATCACTTCTATATTATATGTTTCATGAACATTATTCCCTTTCTATTAAAAGCAAGATTTTTTTCAGGCTCTTTTTCTCCCTTTCAAATTATATTATAAAATAAATATATAAATAAATGACAATAATTTTAAAAAACAAAAAGAATTATAACAAAAATTATATGTGTGTGCATGTGTGTGTGTGTGTGTGCGTGTGTGTGTGTGTGTGTGCAAACACATACATACACACACTCAAGATATAGATTTTTATAATTATTACTTCCAATTATTTTTTTCTGTGTTAAATTTTTTGTTAGTTATCATATACAACTGTTTCAGGTTAAAACCTCACGTAAGCCAGTGAATAGTTTCTGTCAGTTTTACATGACCAGCATGCCCCAGTGTTGAGTAAACAGACAAAACAAACAGACATAACCACTGTCTGGAAAACAGAAACCTTGAGATTCCAGCGCAAAGTGTAATAGAGTAATTTCCCTTGTAAAGAATCTCTAAAATGTGAAAATGTACTAGACATGGTTTGTAAAAATAAGTGGGTTTTTTTTTTTTTTTTAATTGAAACAAATACATTTTAATTTGTAAAGAATCTTAAAATTTTAATAAACATGTTTTCATTTGTAAACAATTTCTAGAATGTAAGAAAATTTTCTTCTGACCATAAATTAATGTTGTCATGTTTAAAAAATTCAGATAACTCATAGCCCTAAGGCTGTTATTTAAATATCAATTATTTTCAAATTTAAAATCATCTGAGCTTCACACTAATTAAGAATCCAATTCATCACTCAACAAAATATTTCAAATAACAAATACTGGGAAATAAGCCAAAAAAAGTACTCTTCATTTACAAATTTTAAAAATATGTATTTAGTGTACCTATTAAGAGCAACAAAGGTACTAATTAACAGTATATTTCAATACTGTGTTAATTATGAACTGTTAATTTAACAGACATTTCTAAATTACTTTTGTAAGAATTATATATTTGTATAAAATGACTTGTATTACTGAAAGCAAGTAAAGTTCCAGTTGCTTGATTACAATAATCTGTAATTTCAACAACAGTAAAAAATCTGATAATTGTTAATCCAAAAATGTGCCTGTAGCCAGAAACTCAAACCCAAAATAATTAAATCAGATATTATGATTGCGTAATACTGCATACATTTTTTTAATATATACACATTATATTATAAAACTAATGTATTCACTGCATTACAAATTTGTAGGCAGTGAAGCAGAATTTACATACAAGGCTAATAAAATATGATTTTATTTCACAGGATGTATATACATATATGTATTTATTCAGAATTGTATTTTTTTTTTTAATTTTTTTAAACTTCTTTGGATTTTTTTTAAATAAATAATATAGGATTTGTTATTCTTGCCATTTTTGTCTGGTTTTTTTTTTTTTTGGAAGGTTATCTTCTTGTTTTTTTTTTTTTTTTGTTATTGGGTTGTTGTCATTTATTTAACTTATTTAATTAATTATTTAGTTTTTTTTTTTTTTTTTTAAATGTACATTTTGATAATGGTGCTAATAGAAAATATAACTGATAACGTCCTCTTCTAGCTTACCACTGACTGATCAAAGTTTATAAAAACTTATCTAAACATTTACAATTTTTTTTTTTAAATAATACAACAGAGAAAATAGTCTACCTCAATAAATCATATATTCAAACAGATTATTACACATTATTAAACAATTATCAATAAGCCAGTATTTACACATTTAAAACTTGATTAAAGAAAACCCATCCTTTGATCAAACTAATCCAAAATTTAATATTTAACAATAAACACATGCAATTTTTTTAGCTTAGAAAAAATCCAGGATTACAGATAAATCTTAGAAACAAAAAATCTAATGCAAATGTGTATTAATGAAAAATGGATTTACAAAAAGAGATTTCATGCTCCTCACTTTTGGGGAGGAAGACACAAAGAACAAACAGCTAATTACAAAAATAAACTTTAGGAAAAAATCTACAAATGGAGTTCAAAGAAGCCATTGTTTAAGTATGTGTCATCCAACACTTCTGTATGTTTATTATCGGACTGTGTGTTTTTTCTTCACATTGATTTGTTTTTTTGTGTGGGATGGGATTTATTTTAGCTTCCAGGCAGTTAAATTTAGGCTGGTACAGGAATTCACTGAACTGACAATAAAGCAATAGCTATAGGGTTAAAATTATTTTTTTATAATGATAATGATAATAATAATAATAATAAATTTGATATATTTAACTTGTGCTAAGTTCTGGTTTTGTTGTAATATTTTCACAGTATATGTGGGACAGATTATTTTATTTTTTAACTATGTGTTAGTGTATTTATGTATAGTAGTAGTAGTAATAATATAAACTTCAAAAATGTTGTTATTTATTTATTTATTTATTTATTCAGTTATTCGTTCATTCATTCATTATACGCACACACAAAAAAAAAAAAAAATTTAAAAAATATAATAATAAAATTTTCAAAAGTAAAATAAAATTATTCTAACGCTGCATGAAACAGTCATATAAAAAATAATAATAATAAAAAAGAACAAACACGTCGAATTAACCTGCAAAACAGTAAACTGGAGTCACTAATAATAACGTAAAACAGCGTGCGTGTTTGTCGTGTGTGCTACTTAGTACACAATAAACACACAGCAGCGAAAGCCTTCAATCCACAAACACTTGTCAGCAATTATCTGGGCACGGGTGAACAAATGAAGCAAGAAAACGCGCATGACAACTACGCTGCGGTTCCACAATAGAAAATTCACCTGATTAATGAAAAACATGCTGTGAAAGGACTTGTCAATTACGCGGAACAAAAACGAAAAAAAAAACACTAAAGAAAACGCCTCACGTTCAAAGCGTGCTAAAACCGTGTTCTCAATAATCGGGTTTGAAACGCCAACATAGCGGGTTCTGTTAATTGGTTTATTCGAATTAACAGGATTACGAATGCTTGTAATTAAACAGTGTTATTGGTATTGTTTATGTTTCAAATTGAATGAAAACAGGGTGTAATTGGTTTAAATGACATTTGTCTAAATAAAAAAAAAAAAAATAAAAAAAAAAAAAAAAAAAAAAAAAAGAAAAATAAATAATAAAATCAAATAAAAATTAAAATGACATTGCATATAATTATAAATTATTGTCCAGAATTTATTATTATTATTATTATTATTATTTTATTATTATACGAGTTTTATTAATTGTTTCATTTTATTTATTCATAAAAGTTCATTAGTAAAAAAAAAAAAATCGTGTTTAATTTTCATGGAACGGAGTAGTAAAGAATGTTGGATGATTTATAATTTATCTCCAAAAACTTGAAACAGGAAGGAGAAAAAAAATAAAAAATAAAAGTAATGTAAGCGAAGCGATATAAAAACGTATACTGCATGTATTTACATGTACGTACAAACACACTTAGTGTAGTGTGTGACCTACATTAACACATATTTGACAGATACAGGATATGCATGCAGAGTGACATGACACGTGAACCAACTTACCGAGCAGTAAAATTTTTATCACGTTAGATTCCTCTTTGGCCCATGTTTGAAGATTTCTGTCAATGGCCTCACTTCTTGCGCGAGCTTTTAATTCATCCTGATCCAAACTAAAACATAGGCCCATATTAGATGTTTACATGGTGAGATGCGTGTTTTACATTCCAGGACCCTGGCGTCACAGGTGAAGTACACACCTTCTGCGGTAAAATTTCAACACTCGTAAAACTTTCACATTCCGTCACTCTTTCATTAACTGCCTTCTGGATTAATTACCATTCCATCGAATTTTCCAGGCGAAAATCGGGTCTTTTCAATACAAAATCCAACAGAATATTCACCGAAATCGAACTGTCAACGATTATCGAAGTAGGCTATAAGTTTTTAAGTTTTATGACTCGCTTCATTGGCTCACCGTAAAGTTTCCTCATTTCGCCCCCTACCTGGCGTTGTTCCAAAGCGAGGCTGTCAATCAGGACGCATGAATGATCCGTGGGCTGGGCTACCTGTGTAACAAGTATTGTCACAAGCAGAACGATACACAATAGGTCAAGTCGGCAAACAATTGATTGCAATAGCGCGGCTACTTGTTGATGTTTAACAAACCACTCGGCGTGGTGACCTCTTTTGGTCCCGATCACACATTTCCTCAGTTATTTTAATACCACACGTGGCGCAGATATTAACGAGCATTATAAATCTTGTAACAATTGATTACCTTGATTTGTTAACAGCAAAACAGATTATTTATTAAAGCTTATTTTTGATGTTATTTTTTTAACTTTTAATTTTCAGAATATCTTGTATATGGAGAGCAATAGTTTCCAATTGGTTAATAAATATGCAACAACGCTAAAAGATTTAAGAGAAAGAATGTTGAGTTACGGAGGTGAGGATATACCATACTTGTTTATATTAAAATACTGTTAATAAAAAAAAAAAAAAAAAAATAATAATAATAATAAATAAATAAATAAAAGTTTTTGATAAAGTACAAAAATTCAGTATTATATTAAAACATTTTTAAAATTTGATTAATTTCATTTTAAGGGCAACATTTATTTAATTTTATTTTTTAATTTTATTTTTTTATTTTATTTTTATTTTTTATTATTATTTTCTTAATTTAAGAAAACTGCTTTTAACACTTTACAGATTATTTTAAATTATTAGTAAAAGGGGATCTGTACATACTTTTTTCCCTTGACATGAAAACACAAATAGTTGGCAAAAAAAAAAAACGTAACTTCAAAATACGCCAAATATTCAAAGTACACTATAACACAACTTGCATCAGGATGAAATACAATCTCAAACCTAGCTTTTACTGCAGTGTCAAAATATGGAAGGACTCTGTCAATGTGCAAACATGTTAACATTTACAACAGTAACAAATACAGAACAAAAGTGAATTAATGTTAATATTTATTTCCCTAAATAAACATGTTTAAAAAAAATAAAATAATAATAATAATAATAAATAATAATAATATATAAAATTTCAGACACATTCATGTTTTTAAATGTCTTTTTTCATGCAAATTTTGTTAAGTTCACATTATGTTGCAAAAACATTTAGAAAAAATAAAAAATTGATGAGAAAATATTACATCATAATATTTAATCATATGCACACAAATACACAGGCGTAATAATATCTTCACAGAATTTGCTAAATTTCTGATATGAGTCTGAATTTTCCCAGTAGTGGAGTGCTCAGCACATTAATGAATTTTTTCTTGATTACAAGTCCATTTTGCACAGGTCCATAAAGAGGACTGTCAGGATAGGGTGAGAGTGTTTCAGCTGATATGAGTATCTTGCCATCTGTTATAGCAAACAGCGTATTGTTCTTCCCAAGTTTGACCTAGACAAAGGAAAAGAAAAGAAGAAAATAATAATAATAAAATGCAAAAATGAATGAATTAAGAATACACATAAATGAATACTGATTTTGTATCTAATTTTGATCATTTACCATTTGTTAACTGATAGGTTGCTCTAATTTATTTTGACAAAATTTGTATGCAGGTATGCCATGATTAATGGGATTAATTAATCCACAGACATTACTGTGAATATTGAAATCATGTTAACTGAATATGATAATTAATGGCCAAAAAAAAGTGATCTTTGGTCAAAAGCAGACTCAAAGAATATAACATACTTATCTTGTAAAGAAAATATTTAAATGTTTGTTAAATACAGAGTATTAGTCCCAACAATTATTTATCAAAAATAGTTTGTATAGTTTTAGCTTTGTTCTCTACATAAACTGTTCAGTAGCACACCATTTCTCTAAACTGTGGCAAGCTAGATTGTAACAATTCATATCTCAATCATGTCTATTATTTACTGTTTAAGCAACTCCAAGTTATGAAAATGAAATTAATTAAGCTCTTTAAATCTTTGAATTATATCCAGTTTAGCATCTGAAGTAATTAATTTCATAGTTTAAAAAATTAAATGTTCAATCTCCATTAGAGTTTGCATCTTCTGAGATATCTTTTGGGGTATAATTTCAAAAATCACTCAACAGAAAAATTTGATTTTGTAAAATATCATAGCCTAAGTGTGAGGCATGCTCTCTTACTGGTTGCTGTTTCATTACTAATTCTAAATCTGCTCACTGACAAATCAATTGCTCAAAACTTTATATGACAATCCTACTGATGTTTGCCAGGATATTCAAAAGCATGTTATAATTGTTAACAGTTTAGTTTGAATTATCCTTTCCTAGTGTGACAAAACTTTGAAAGCATGTTAATCAAGCATGTCAAGGGATGGTTAAAATTAGTATTACTCGGTTCATCAATTATTGTGTAAATCAAAAGCATCTGCTTGTCATAATTCCAGATTTATTGTAAAGAATAATGTCAGAGGACAAAGATAATATTTTTAATTTCTTTCTAATTTATATGATAGATTCAATATGTTAACACTGAGGAGCAATCAACCAACATCTACAAAAACATGTACTTCAATATTCTGACATAAAAATTGCATTTCTAAATTGTGTTTCTATACCAAAGTACACTTACAAAAATGGAAGTACATTTATTATACACACTAACACAGTGTCCTTTTTCACTGTGTTAACTAGTATTAGCTTATTTCTTAGAATTAAAATGATAATTAAAACTTGTATTATTAAAGTACTTGTTTTTCTTCTATTCATTATTTAAAGAATAACATAATGTCACATACATTTTCCCCAGGATAAAATTTAAGACCCAGCTGTTTGACCAGAATTTGGCCAGCATGAACAAACGTTCCTTCATGTTCATAAATCCTGCGATGCTTTCCCTTGGTTCGTTTTCTTTTATTGCGTACTGGTTTTGCATATCTTACAGATGTCATGCCTGCTAAACCTGAAAACACAATGCATTTTAAAGTTAAAAATAACAAATATTAACCGAATAGTCTCCATCCATTCTACTATAGAAAATGCAGGCCGACATTAGGTCATAAATGAAAATACAATACACACATATATTTAACATGTCACGTTTTAAAACATTCTTAATCAAACATGTCAATATATCCGTTATGTCGATCAGAATGAAATGATAATAATCGCATATACATATCAAATTTATCAAAACAATATATAACAGTAACCTGGTGTAAACTTTGACAGCAAAGAAGATGAAATGCGTGCAATGGAGGCCGCCATTTTCTTTTTCAGAGGTAGCGGACTCCTTGAAACATGTTTACAAATTTAGTAAATTAACCATCTTAAATTAATTGGAATGAATATTATTAAGGAAATTGTAATAGGTGCATTATTGTTAAGGTAATATTAAAAGATATATTATCAATATTGTTTGTTTTTTGTTTTGTTTTTTTGTAGAGAGTTTTGGTAACTGACTATTTGACCGGACACGAACATTCAGAAAAAAGACGGGCATTTCAAATTCAACCAGTCGTTGATACTTTTGGTACATTTCGTAATAAACATCGATATAGATCTAGAGAATACCGTATGTGTGGTTTTAGTTTGAACATCTCAGAGTTTTATTATAACTATTAATATTTGATATATTATTATCATATATATTTAGAACTCGTGTATCTATTAAATTATATATTCTACAATGGTAGATGTCTAAATCACTAAACAAATTATTATTATTATTATTATTATTATTATTATTATTATTATTATTTTAATGTAGACACGATGATTTAATTCATTAAATATTTCTATACAAATTGTAAGTTAAATTTATGTGTATTTTATTTAAGCAAATGTTTAAATTCATTTGCAGAGATAGAAAAATGTTTTATAAATTTAAATAACTAAAATAATTTTTATGGATTATGTAGATCAAATTAAAATGTATAGCGTAAAATACGGATTCCAAAATGTCAGATAGAGCCTACTGAAAGTAAAATTACGTTCTCTGAAATACACCCGAGCTTACCAAAACCGAAAACCATAATAATTTTATTTTATGTTGTTTAATGATGTAATATCACATTTGCATATATCATTTCTCAGTTTTTCCTTTTCCTCTTATTCTTATTCCTTCATCTATATATCTATTAAACTCTAAGTAACAATTTCTAATTTATAAATAACTAAAATAATTTGGTACAAATGAATGTTTCTCTATGAATTTTTTCTTAAAAATTAAATGCGGCATAGTGCTTGTACTGAAAAAAGAAAAAAACAACAACAGTGATTAGCTTTATTCATCATCAGTTACTTTTCTTTCGTTTACAATATCACAAATATGACTCTTACTTGTATCCACTTACCACTTCTTTCTTAGTTTATTTTCTTCTGTGTTTTTTATTCTTAATGTTTGTTTGTTGTTGTTTTTTTGTGTTTTTTTTTATCTGTATTCTTTCGAGTTTTTTGTTCTTGTTCTTGCTATATTTTTATTTATTTATTATTTATTTATTCAATTATTATTATTATTATTATTATTATTATTATTATTATTATTATTATTTTAATGATTATTTATATTTGCAAAAGCAAAACAATGAATGGTAACAAAACATTCACTAAAATCTGTGCTGAGATCTCATAAATGTAAATCACAAAAAACCAGAAAATTGTAGTCGGTTTTGTTACCTGATTGTTTATAATAAAAGAAAAATCTGCAGAACATAAATTATTAGAAAAACTCACCCATAATCTTTTTTAGATGTTCAGAAGTTTTTGAAAAGAGCTTCCCCATCTTTCTAGTATCCCCCCAGTAAAACAGTAAATATGATTACGTCAGACACTAAATTGGTTTGATTTGCTAGGATTACGAAACCGTACACATTTCTAAACATAAAAGTAAATGCTGACTTTCGGTTCTTTCTTTCCTTCATTTTTTTTTTTTTTTTTTTTTTTTTTTTTTAATTTTTTTTTTTTTATGTTTTTTATTGTGTTTAATTTAACTGTTTTATTAAGTATTATTAAATGAAAATCTGCACATTTTATACTCTTCACCACTTAGTCCAAACTAAACAACTAGAAAACGTTGTTAAAAGAAAACTGTTGATATTACACACAATAAAAAAAAAAAAAAGCAAAACACCTGCAAATTCTATAATATTTAGCTTTCTTTCAACAATTTCAACAAAATTTTTACCTTAAAAAGATAGAAGAAATATTTTTAAAATGACAAACATAAAAACAATCATATCAAAAATATGTATATACAAATATTACAGAATGATATCGAAACAGAAGATTTTAACGTGAAAAGTTTTCAAGGTAAGAAACACAACTTATTGGCGACGCCATTGTTTAAAGTGGAGGTGACTTCTTTTACGTCGTAGCTGTGGCTATATAAGAACGACAAACAGAGGATGACGTAAGCCTGAGGGTTCTTTTTATAAAACAATTGAACATCCACTACCCCGTTGATTTTTATCCGGGATGTGGAAAAACGGCCCTTTTCAGGGCCACCCCCCCCCACCCCCTCAATCTCACGAATGAGTAGTTCTCTGTTCATAATCCTATTGCTTTGCCGAATATAATAATAATAATAATAATAATAATAATAATAATAATAATAATAATAATAATAATAATAATAATAATAATAATTAATATAATAATAATAATAATAATAATAATAATAATGTTTCAAATAGCAGTAGTGGTAGAATTCTTGTTTTTGTTATATAACACTAGTAGTAGTTACTATACTTCTTTTTGTCAGATAGTACTATTCTTCTTCTTCTTCTTCTTCTTCTTCTTCTTCTTCTTCTTATTATTATTATTATTATTATTATTATTATTATTATTATTATTGAAACAATTTTTCAAAACGTTCTGTCTATTTCAGATGGTGTTAATTTTAGCATTTCATATTTTCCTAAAATAATTACCTACAGTCAATGCACTGACGTCAGTATATCAAGAAATCCACAAAAAAACCCACAAAAAAACATTTAAAAAACAACTTTAATAAACCAACAAAGAAACTCCAACAACTAAAACACATATACCATCATCTCATACACTGCTTTAAAATATCTACATATATCACCATCTCATACACTGCTTTCAAATATATATGATTTTCCAGCAATGTAATTATAGATATTTTAAAGCATTGTATGAGATAGTGGTATATGTACTTAATATCATGAGTCTGCAGAACTTCGTTCTTGTTATCTACATTTAATAATTTAACATATCTGTCTAAATCATCACACAGTGTATTAAACAGAAAAAGAAACTCCAAGTAACCATTCCTAATTTATATATAACTAAAAAGTTTGATATAAATGAATACTTCTCCAAGAATTCTTTCTTAAAAATTAAATGATGCATAGTGCTTATCCTGAATAAAAAGAAGAAAAAGCAACAGTGTACAGCATTAATTATCATCGTTTACAAATATATATATATATATATATTCTCTCTGCTAAAATGTTCGTTTCATAAAATTATCATTAATTGTTATTAGACTACCTTTGCATAAATAAATCTTTCTGTTTAAACAGTGGATTTGATGTTAATTTTTATTTTATTTTATTTAATTTTTTAAATTATCATAAAATGATCTTCTTCACATGCTAAGAGAGTCCTTCTGTTCGGTTGTTTTTGATACAACCCCCCCCCCACACACACACACACACACAAATGTAACAAATATGATTCATACATGATCCGCTTACACCGTCTTTCTTAGTTTGCTTTCTTTTGCTTTTTTGTTTTTATTGTTTTTCCGTGTTTTTTTCTGGGAGTCTGATTAATATTGTTATTATTATTATTATTATTATTATTATTTATGTTTGCATAAGCAGAACAATGAATCGTAACAAAACACTGACTAAAATCTGTGCTGAGATCTCACAGAGGTAAATCACATGAAACCAGAAAATTGTAGTCTGTTCTATTAGCTGATTGTTTATAACAAAAGAAAAATGCGCCGAATCTAAATTATCGGTAAAACTCACCCATAATCTTTTTTAGATGTTCAGACGTTTTTGAAAAGGGCATCCCCATATCTCCAACATACTTCCCCGGTAAAAACTAAATATGATTACGTCAGACACTAAATTCGTTAGATTCACTAAGATTACGAAACCGTAGACATTTATAAACACAAAAGTAAATGCTTGTTTTTGGTTCTTTCTTTCTTTCATTCTTTTTTTACGTTTTTTTTTTTTTTTTTTTTTCCCCTCTTTTTTAACGTGAAAAGTTTTGGGGAAAAAACACAACTACAGAACGTAAAATAAATTGTTTAAAGTGGAACCCTATCCTTATTATTATTAAATAAATTAAAATTATTACTAAAATAATTATTATTCCAATTATTAAATTATTGAAATAAATTATTAAAATTATTATTATTACTTTTTAATGACGAATAAATAAAATAAAGCAGAACAATAAATATAAAACAAAAAACATTCACTAAAATAAGTAATGAGATTTCAAATGTAAATCACATGAAACCAGAAAATTATAGTCCCTTCTGTTAGCTCATTGTTTATAACAAAAAAAAAAATGTGAAAACCTAAATTATTAGTAAAACTCACCCATAATCTTTTATAGATGTTCAGCAAGTTTTTCAAAAGAGCTTTCCCATATTTTCTGTATCCCCGTAAAAAAATAAATATGATTACGTCAGAAACTAAATTCTTAACATTTGCTAGGATTACGAAACCGTAGACATTTCTAAACATAAAAGTAAATGCTGGTTTTTGGTTCTTTATTTCTTTTAATTTTATTTTGATGTTTTATTTATTTTATTTTATTTATTTATTTATTTATTTGTTTCCTGTTCGTGTGTTTTCTTTGACTTATTTTTGTATTATTAAATGAAAATCTGCTTTGAATACTGCACATTTTATACTCTTTCCCATTTAGTCGTAACTAAACAACTAGAAAACGTCGTTAAAAGCAAACTGTTGATATTACACACAATAAAAACAAAGAAAAACACCTTTAAATTCTATATTATTTAGCTTTCTTTGAACAATTTCATGAAATTTTTACATTAAAAATATAGAAGGAATATTTTTAAAATGACAAACTTAAACATAACCTTATCAAAAATATGTATGTACACATATTAGAGAATGATATCGTAACAGAAGATTTTAACGTGAAAAGTTATCAAGGGAAAAAACGCAACTTCTTGGCGACGCCATTGTTTAAAGTGGAGGTGACGTCTTTTACGTCGTCGCTGTGGTTATATAAGAGCAACAAACAGAGGATGACGTCAGCCTGAGGGTTCTTTTTATAAAACAATTGAACATCCACTACCCCGTTGATTTTTATCCGGGATGTGGAGAAACGGCCCTTTTCAGGGCCACCCCCACCCACCCCCTCAATCTCATGAATGAGTAGTTCTCTGTTCATAATCCTATTGCTTTGCCTAATAATAATAATAATAAAAAATAGTAATAATGATAATAATAATAATAACAACAACAATAATAAATATAATAATAATAATAATTAACATAATTATAATAATAATAATAATGTTTAAAGTACCAGTAGTGGTAGAATTGTTGTTTTTGTTGTATAATACTAGTAGTAGATACGATACTTCTTGATGTCATATAGTACTATTCTTCTTCTTCTTATTATTATTATTATAATTATTGAAACAATTTTTTGAAAACGCTCTCTGTAAATTTCAGATGATGTTAATTTAGCATTTCATAATTTCCTAAAATAATTACATACCATCACTACACTGACGTCAGTAAAAAACAAAAAATCCACAAAACCCCACAAGAAAACTTTAAAAAAACGAACAAAGAAACCCCAACAACTAAAAAACATATACCACAATGTCATACACTCCTATAAAATATCTACATATACCAGCATCTCAAACACTGCTTTAAAATATCTACATATACCACCATCTCATACACTGCTTTAAAATATCTATGATTTTCAAGCGATATAATTATAGATACCTCACCTATGTAAATATTTTAAAGCAGTGTATGAGATGGTGGAATATGTACTTAATATCATGGGTCTGTTTTGACGTGAGATGTTGGTCTTGGTTCTTATTTTCTACATTTAATAATTAACATATCTGTCTCAATCATCACACAGTGTATTAAAAAGAAAAAGAAACTTCAAGTAACCATTCCTAATTTATATATAACTAAATAGTTTGATATAAATGAATACTTCTCCAAGAATTCTTTCTTAAAAATTAAATGATGCATAGTGCTTATACTGAATAAAGAAGAAAAAAGCAACAGTGTACAGCATTAATTATCATCGTTTACATATATATATATATATATTCTCTCTGCTAAAATGTTCGTTTCATAAAATTATCATTAATTGTTATTAGACTAGCTTTGCATAAATAAATCTTTCTGTTTAAACAGTGGATTTGATGTTAATTTTTATTTTATTTTATTTTATTTTTTAAATTATCATAAAATGATCTTCTTCACATGCTAAGAGAGTCCTTCTGTTCGGTTGTTTTTGATACAACCCCCCCCCCCCACACACACACACACAAATGTAACAAATATGATTCATACATGATCCGCTAACACAGTCTTTCTTAGTTTGCTTTCTTTTGCTTTTTTGTTCTTATTGTTTTTCCGTGTTTTTTTCTGGGAGTCTGATTATAATTATTATTATTATTATTATTATTATTATTATTATTATTATTATTTATGTTTGCATAAGCAGAACAATGAATCGTAACAAAACACTGACTAAAATCTGTGCTGAGATCTCACAGAGGTAAATCACATGAAACCAGAAAATTGTAGTCTGTTCTATTAGCTGATTGTTTATAACAAAAGAAAAATGCGCCGAACCTAAATTATTGGTAAAACTCACCCATAATCTTTTTTAGATGTTCAGAAGTTTTTGAAAAGGGCATCCCCATATTTCCAACATACTTCCCCGGTAAAAACTAAATATGATTACGTCAGACACTAAATTCGTTAGATTTACTAAGATTACGAAACCGTAGACATTTATAAACACAAAAGCAAATGCTTGTTTTTGGTTCTTTCTTTCTTTCTTTTTTTACGTTTTCTTTTTTTTCTCTTTTTTTTTTTTTTTTTTTTTTTTTTTTTTTTTTCTATTTTTTTAACGTGAAAAGTTTTCAAACTGTTAATATTACACACAAAAAAACACAACTTTAAATTCTATTATTTAGCTTTCTTTGCCATTGAACATTTTTAAAAAGATGGACTTTTAAAATGACTTATTATTATTATCATTATTATTATTACTAGTTTTAATTACTATTATTATTATTATTATTATTATTATTATTATTATTATTATTATTTTAATGTAGACCCGATCATTTAATTCATTAAATATTTCTATACAAATTGTAAATTAAATATATGTATTTTTACATTTAGATACTTGTTTAAATTCATTTGCAGAGATACGAAAAGGTTTTAGAAATTTAAATAACAACAATATTTTTTATGGATTATGTGTGGATAACAATGTATGATGTAAAATACTGATTCCAAAATGTCAGCTAGAAGATATTGAAGGTAAAGTCTACATACTCTGAAATACACCCGAGAGTACCAAACTGAAAACCATAATAATTTTATTTTATGTTGATTAATGATGTAATATCAAATTTGCATACATCATTTGTCATTATTTTTCTTTTCTCTCCCTTCGTCTATTTATCAAAACTGTATATAACCATTCTTAATTTATAAATAACTGAAATGATTTGGTATAAATGAATGCTTCTCCAAGAATTCTTTCATAAAATTAAATGCTGCATAGTGCTTATACTGAATAAAGAAGAAAAAAACAACAACAACAGTGTACAGCTTTAATTATCCTCATTTTATATATAAATTGTCTCTGCTAAAATGTTCGTTTTATAAAATTACCGGTAATGGTTACTAGACTAGCTTTGCATAAATAAATCTTTCTGTTTAAACAATAGATTTGATATTAATTTGTTTTATTTATTTTATTTTTTTTTTAAATTATCATATAATGATCTTTCTCACATGCGAAGAAGGTTACTTTTGTTCCGTTGTTTTTACTATGAACCCCCCACACACACACAGAAATGTAAAAAATATGATTCCTATATGATCCATTTATCAATTCTTTCTTAGTTTGCTTTGTTTTGATTTTTGTTCTTATTGCATTTTTTTTGTTTTATGGGGGGGGGGTGTTTTTATTATTTTTTATTATTATTATTTTATTATTATTATTATTATTATCTGTTTCTTTTTTTACTTTTGTTCTTTTTTCTTCTATTTCTTGTATTTATTTATTATTATTATTTATTTATTATTATTATTATTATTATTATTATTATTATTATTATTATTATTATTTTAATGATTATTTATATTTGCAAAAGCAGAACAGTGAATACTAAGAAAACATTCACTAAAATCTGTGATGAGATCTCAGAGATGTAAATCACATGAAACCAGAAAATTGTAGTCCCTTCTATTAGCTGATTGTTTATAACAAAAGAAAAATGTGCAAACCTAAATTATTAGTAAAACTCACCCATAATCTTTTTTAGCTGTTCAGAAGTTTTTGAAAAGAGCATCCCCATATTTCATGTATCCCCCCTCCGTAAAAATAAATATGATTGCGTCAGATACTAAATTCTTTAGATTTGCTGGGATTACGAAACCGTAGACATTTCTCAACAAAAAATGCTGGTTTTTGGTTGTTTATTTCTTTTAATTTTATTTTGATGTTTTATTTATTTTATTTATTTATTTATTTATTTACTTGTTTGCTGTTCGTGTGTTTTCTTTGACTTATTTTTGTATTATTAAATGAAAATCTGCTTTGAATACTGCACATTTTATACTCTTTGCCATTTAGTCGTAACTAAACAACTAGAAAACGTGGTTAAAAGCAAACTGTTGATATTACACACAATAAAAACAAACCAAAACACCTTTAAATTCTATATTATTTAGCTTTCTTTGAACAATTTCATAACATTTTTACATTAAAAAGATAGAAGGAATATTTTTAAAATGACAAACTTAAACATAACCCTATCAAAAATACGTATGTACACATATTAGAGAATGATATCGTAACAGAAGATTTTAACGTGAAAAGTTTTCAAGGTAAAAAACACAACTTCTTGGCGACGCCATTGTTTAAAGTGGAGGTGACGTCTTTTACGTCGTCGCTGTGGTTATATAAGAGCGACAAACAGAGGATGACGTCAGCCTGAGGGTTCTTTTTATAAAACAATTGAACATCCACTACCCCGTTGATTTTTATCCGGGATGTGGAGAAACGGCCCTTTTCAGGGCCACCCCCACCCACCCCCTCAATCTCATGAATGAGTAGTTCTCTGTTCATAATCCTATTGCTTTGCCTAATAATAATAATAATAAAAAATAGTAATAATGATAATAATAATAATAACAACAACAATAATAAATATAATAATAATAATAATTAACATAATTATAATAATAATAATAATGTTTCAAGTACCAGTAGTGGTAGAATTGTTGTTTTTGTTGTATAATACTAGTAGTAGATACGATACTTCTTGATGTCATATAGTACTATTCTTCTTCTTCTTATTATTATTATTATAATTATTGAAACAATTTTTTGAAAACGCTCTCTGTCTATTTCAGATGACGTTAATTTAGCATTTCATAATTTCCTAAAATAATTACATACCATCACTACACTGACGTCAGTAAAAAACAAAAAATCCACAAAACCCCACAAGAAAACTTTAAAAAAACGAACAAAGAAACCCCAACAACTAAAAAACATATACCACAATGTCATACACTCCTATAAAATATCTACATATACCAGCATCTCAAACACTGCTTTAAAATATCTACATATACCACCATCTCATACACTGTTTCAAAATATCTCTGATTTTCCATCAATGTAATTATAGATATCTCACCTATGTAAATATTTTAAAGCAGTGTGTGAGATGGTGATATATGTACTTAATATCATGGGTCTGTTTTAACGTGAGATGCCGGTCTTGGTTCTTGTTATCTACATTTAATAATTTAACATATCTGTCTAAATCATCACACAGTGTATTAAAAAGAAAAAAAAAAAAAATGAAAGTAAGAAGAAAATGTGGTTAATTTATTTCAGTATATTATATTTTCTTTCTTAGCAGCTAATGATTACTAAAAACGTAAGTAGACTGTGTACCACAGAATGGTTTAGGAAGCTTTACTAATTTCGATATTTGTACATTTTTAGGTCACACTATGTATTCAGGAATTAAACGGACCAGAAAACAAGCACTTTAATACATTTAAAAGCTGTGCTTCTGTGCGTTTTGTTTACCCATTTTTTAATTGACATTATCTGTGCACGGAGTAAAATTTTGCACTTATCGTATTCTTCATTGTTTGGTATTTAATAAATCGTTAAAAAACAACATCAAAAGATAACTACAGAATTTTTATTCTATTTTAAAACGCATTTAACTATAGGTTATTCTCTTTTCCGACCTTCTTTTTAAATTAATACGAAGACAATATTCATATTACGCCGATTAAAAAATATGTCACAGAAGCTAAATCATATCATCAGTATACAGGTATGTACGTCACAGTCTAATATCACGGCAGTCAATTATAAAAAGAAAATATTTCTAAGACAAAAACACAACTCCTTCTGGACGAACGTTATTTCAGACGCCACGGCTAACAGCGTTTCCTTGACACCGATCTTCGGCTCAGTATATAAGCGACGACAAAGAATCGACGTTAATTTCGAGAAGCCGGGATGGGGGTACCCTGTACCCTCCATACGCCAACATTTTTAAACTTGATTTTGGAATGTGGAGGTGATTAAATATTTGAACGGGACACTCAAATTTGGCAGCGGGACAGACAGCCTTGATTATTCCTCGCCTGTCCCTCAAGGCTCCTTGAAATTCGTCTCTGTACCTTGAACGCAGCGACAGTGAGTCACCTGGTGAGTGATGACACCCCCACCTGAAGAGTGGATAATACGGAACTCGTACTTGAAAATTGAGTTCTGGGGGACTGTTCACCAAAGGTACAGAACATAAAATAAATATCAACTGAAGCATGGAACTCTATCCCAAACAATAAATAAATAAATGTAAAACACATAAAATAAACACATCCAAATAAACAAATGAATGAAATAAATAAAATAAAATTAATAAACTTCTAAGAAACTAACGAATAAATAAATAAAATGATTAAATAAAATAAAACAAAAAAATAAAAAAAAAAAAAATAAATAAATAAATAAATAAATAAATAAATAAATAAATAAATAAATAAATAAATAAATACATCAAATAAAATAAATACCCAACTATAAAACCCAGAGTCTTAAAGAAAACAAAATAAAAATGGGTTTTATGAAAAAAATGATAAAATCAAATATTCATTGTTTAATAAAAATGATGATTTATGATGATGATAAAGACGAAAATAATTTAATGAATAATAATAATAAAAATAATAATAATAATAATAATAATAATAATAAATAATAATAATAATAATAATAATAACAATATTATTATTATTATTATTATTATTATTATTATTATTATTATTATTATTATTATTATTATTATTATTATTTTAATGTAGACCCGATCATTTAATTCATTAAATATTTCTATACAAATTGTAAATTAAATTTATGTATTTTTACATTTAAGTAATTGTTTAAATTCATTTGCAGAGATAGAAAAATGTTTTAGAAATTTAAATAACAACAATATTTTTCATGGATTATGTGTAGATCGATTTAAAATGTATGATGTAAAATACTGATTCCAAAATGTCAGCTAGAAGATACTGAAGGTAAAGTCTACATACTCTGAAATACACCCGAGAGTACCAAACTGAAAACCATAATAATTTTATTTTATGTTGGTTAATGATGTAATATCAAATTTGCATACATCATTTGTCATTATTTTTCTTTTCTCTCCCTTCATCTATTTATCAAAACTGTATGTAACCATTCCTAATTTATAAATAACTGAAATGATTTGGTATAAATGAATGCTTCTCCAAGAATTCTTTCTTAAAAATGAAATGATGCATAGTGCTTATATTGAATAAAAAAAAAAAAAAAACAACAACAGTGTACAGCTTTAATTATCCTCATTTTATATATAAATTGTCTCTGCTAAAATGTTCGTTTCATAAAATTGCCGGTAATGGTTACTAGACTAGCTTTGCATAAATAAATCTTTCTGTTTAATTTGATATTAATTTTTTTTTTTTTTTTTTTTTTTTTTAAATTATCATAAAATGATCTTTCTCACATGCGAAGAAGGTTACTTTCGTTCGGTTGTTTTTACTATAACCCCCCCACACACACACACAAATGTAAAAAATATGATTCCTACATGATCCACTTACCAATTCTTTCTTAGTTTTCTTTGTTTTGTATTTTGTTCTTATTGCATTTTTTTTTTTTTTTTGGGGGGGATTTTTATTATTTTTTATTATTATTATTTTATTATTATTATTATTATTATCTGTTTTTTCTTTTTTTTTTTTCTTTTTTTTTTTTTATTTATTTATTATTATTTATTATTATTATTATTATTATTATTATTATTATTATTATTATTATTATTATTATTATTATTTTAATGATTATTTATATTTGCACAAGCAGAACAGTGAATACTAAGAAAACATTCACTAAAATCTGTGATGAGATCTCAGAGATGTAAATCACATGAAACCAGAAAATTGTAGTCCCTTCTATTAGCTGATTGTTTATAACAAAAGAAAAATGTGCAAACCTAAATTATTAGTAAAACTCACCCATAATTTTTTTTAGATGTTCAGAAATTTTTGAAAAGAGCATCCCCATATTTCATGTATCCCCCCCGTAAAAAATAAATATGATTGCGTCAGATACTAAATTCTTTAGATTTGCTGGGATTACGAAACCGTAGACATTTCTAAACATAAAAGTAAATGCTGGTTTTTGGTTCTTTATTTCTTTTAATTTTATTTTCATGTTTTATTTATTTTATTTTATTTATTTATTTATTTATTTGTTTGCTGTTCGTGTGTTTTCTTTGACTTATTTTTGTATTATTAAATGAAAATCTGCTTTGAATACTGCACATTTTATACTCTTTGCCATTTAGTCGTAACTAAACAACTAGAAAACGTGGTTAAAAGCAAACTGTTGATATTACACACAATAAAAACAAACCAAAACACCTTTAAATTCTATATTATTTAGCTTTCTTTGAACAATTTAATGAAATTTTTACATTAAAAAGATAGAAGGAATATTTTTAAAATGACAAACTTAAACATAACCATATCAAAAATATGTATGTACACATATTAGAGAATGATATCGTAACAGAAGATTTTAACGTGAAAAGTTTTCAAGGGAAAAAACACAACTTCTTGGCGACGCCATTGTTTAAAGTGGAGGTGACGTCTTTTACGTCGTCGCTGTGGTTATATAAGAGCGACAAACAGAGGATGACGTCAGCCTGAGGGTTCTTTTTATAAAACAATTGAACATCCACTACCCCGTTGATTTTTATCCGGGATGTGGAGAAACGGCCCTTTTCAGGGCCACCCCCACCCACCCCCTCAATCTCATGAATGAGTAGTTCTCTGTTCATAATCCTATTGCTTTGCCGAATAATAATAATAATAATAATAATAATAATAATAATAATAATAATAATAATAATAATAATAATAATAATAATAATAATAATAATAAAAATAATAATAATAATAAAATGATAATAATAATTAATAATGTTTCAAGAAGCAGTAGTGGTAGAATTGTTGTTTTTGTTATATAACACTAGTAGTAGATACGATACTTCTTGATGTCATATAGTACTATTCTTCTTTTTCTTATTCTTTTAATTTTTATTATTATTATTATTATTACTATTATTATTATTGCAATAATATTTTGAAAACGCTCACTGTCTATTTCAGATTCTGTTAATTTTAGCATTTCATAATTTCCTAAAATAATTACCTACCGTCACTGCACTGACGTCAATATAAAAAAAATCCACAAACAGCCCACAAAAAAACTTTAAAAAACCCAACAAAGAAATCCCAACAACTAAAACATATATATCACAATGTCATACACTGCTTTAAAATGTCTACATATACCAGGATATCAAACACTGTTTTAAAATATCTACATATACCACCATCTAATACACTGTTTTAAAATATCTATAATTTTCCAGCAATGTAATTATAGATATCTCACCTATGTAAATATTTTAAAGCAGTGTATGAGATGGTGATAAATGTACTTAATATCATGGGTCTGTTTTAACGTGAGATACCGGTCTTGGTTCTTGTTATCTACATTTAATAATTTAACATATCTGTCTAAATCATCACACAGTGTATTAAAAAGAAAAAAGAAAAAAGAAAATGAAAGTAAGAAGAAAATGTGGTTAATTTATTTCACTCTATTATATTTTCTTTCTTAGCAGCTCATGATTACTAAAATCGTAAGTAGACTGTGTACCACAGAATGGTTTAGGAAGCTTTACTAATTTCGATATTTGTACATTTTTAGGTCGCACTCTGTATTCAGGAATTAAACGGACCAGAAAACAAGCACTTTAATACATTTAAAAGCTGTGCTTCTGTGCGTTTTGTTTACCCATTTTTTCATTGACATTATCTGTGCACGGAGTAAAATTTTGCACTTATCGTATTCTTCATTGTTTGGTTTTTAATAAATTGTTAAAAAACAACATAAAAAAATAACTACAAAATTTATATTATATTTCAAAACGCTTGCAACTTCAGGTTATGCTATTTTCTGACCTTCATTTTAATTAATACGAAGACAATATTCATATTACGCCGATTAAAAAATATGTCAGAGAAACTAAATCATATCACCAGTATACAGGTATGTACGTCACAGTCTAATGTCACGGCAGTAAATTATAAAAAGAAAATATTTCTAAGACAAAAACACAACTCCTTCTGGACGAACGTTATTTCAGACGCCACGGCTAACAGCGTTTCCTTGACACCGATCTTCGGCTCAGTATATAAGCGACGACAAAGAATCGACGTTAATTTCGAGAAGCTGGGATGGGGTTACCCTGTACCCTCCATACGCCAAAAATTTTATTTCGATTTTGGAATGTGGAGGTGCTTAAATATTTGAACGGGACACTCAAATTTGGCAGCGGGACAGACAGCCTTGATTATTCCTCGCCTGTCCCTCAAGGCTCCTTGAAATTCGTCTCTGTACCTTGAACGCAGCGACAGTGAGTCACCTGGTGAGTGATGACACCCCCACCTGAAGAGTGGATAATACGGAACTCGTACTTGAAAACTGAGTTCTGGGGGACTGTTCACCAAAGGTACAGAACATAAAATAAATATCAACTGAAGCATGGAACTCTATCCCAAACAATAAATAAATAAATGTAAAACACACCAAATAAACACATCCAAATAAATAAATGATTGAAATAAATAAAATAAAATTAATAAACTTCTAAGAAACTAACGAATAAATAAATAAAATGAATCAATAAATATAAAAAAAAAAAATAAATAAAAAAAATAAATAAATAAATAAATAAATAAATAAATAAATAAATAAATAAATAATACATCAAATAAAATACCCAACTATAAAACCCAGGGTCTTAAGAAAACAAAATAAAATGGGTTTTTATGTGAAAATGGTAAAAGTAATATTCATTGTTTAATAATAATGACGATTTTGATGATGATAAAGACGATAAATAAATTAATGAATAATAATAGTAATTAATAATAATAATAATAATAATAATAATATAACAATATCAATAACAACAATAACAATATTATTATTATTATTATTATTATTATTATTATTATTATTATTATTATTATTATTATTATTATTATTATTATTATTATTATTATTATTATTTTAATGTAGACCCGAGCATTTAATTCATTAAATATTTCTATACAAATTGTAAATTAAATTTATGTATTTTTACATTTAAGTAATTGTTTAAATTCATTTGCAGAGATAGAAAAATGTTTTTGAAATTTAAATAACAACAATATTTTTTATCGATTATGTGTAGATTAAAATGTATGATGTAAAATACAGATTCCAAAATGTCAGCTAGAAGATACTGAAGGTAAAGTCTACATACTCTGAAATAGTCTTGAGAGTACCAAACTGAAAACCATAATAATTTTATTTTATGTTGGTTAATGATATAATAAAAAATTTGCATACATCATTTGTCATTAATTTTCTTTTCTCTCCCTTCATCTATTTATCAAAACTGTATGTAACCATTCCTAATTTATAAATAACTGAAATGATTTGGTATAAATGAATGCTTCTCCAATTTCCAATTTTCTTAAATTTTAGGTCGCACTCTGTTCTTATATTGAATAAAAGAAGAAAAAAGCAAAAAACAACAACAGTGTACAGTTTTAATTATCCTCCTTTTTTTATATATAAATTGTCTCTGCTAAAATGTTTGTTCGTTTATCGTAAAATTGCCGGTAATGGTTACTAGACTACAACATAAAAAATAAATATTTCTGTTTAAACATTTCAAAATTTGATATTAATTTGTTTTTTATTTATTTTCATTTTTTTAAATTATCATAAAATGATCATTTCTCACATGCTAAGAAGGTAAATTTTGTTTGATTGTTACAGGTATAAACCCCCCTACACACACACACAAATGTAAAAAATATGATTCCTACATGATCCACTTCTGGACGAACGTTATTTTCTTAGTTTGCGTTTTCTTTGGCACCAATCTTTTTTTTAAGCGACGACAAAGAATCGACGTTAATTTCGAGAAGCTGGGATGGGTTTACTCTGTACCCTCCATACGCCAAAAATTTTATTTCGATTTTGGAATTTGGAGGTGCTTAATTATTTGAACGGGACACTCAAATTTGGTAGCGGGACAGACAGCCTTGATTATTATTCGCCTGTTATTAATTTTTTGAAATTTGTTCTTACCTTGAACGCAGCGACAGTGAGTCACCTGGTGAGTGATTACCACCTGAAGAGTGGATAATACGGAACTCGTACTTGAAAATTGAGTTCTGGGGGACTGTTCACCAAAGGTACAGAACGTAAAATAAATATCAACTGAAGCATGGAACCCTATCCCAAACAATAAATAAATAAATGTAAAACACACCAAATAAACACATCCAAATAAAGAAATGATTGAAATAAATACAATAAAATTAATAAACTTCTAAGAAAGTAACGAATAAATAAATAAAATGAATCAATAAATATAAAACAAAAATAAATAGAATAAAATAAATAAATAAATAAATAAATAAATAAATAAATAAATAAATAAATACATGTAACCATACAATTGTAGTCCCTTCAATTAGCTGATTGTTTATAACAAAAGAAAAATACGCCGAATCTAAATTATAAGTAAAACTCACCCATATTCTTTATCAGCTGATTAGAAAAGAGTATCCCCATATTTCCTGTATCCCCCCCCGTAAAAATCAATACGATTACGTCAGAAACTAAATTCTTAACATTTGCTAGGATTACGAAACCGTAGACATTTCTAAACATAAAAGTAAATTCTGGTTTTTGATTCTTTATTTCTTTTAATTTTATTTTGGTGTTTTATTTATTTTATTTTATTTATTTATTTGTTTATTTGTTTCCTGTTCGTGTGTTTTCTTTGACTTATTTTTGTATTATTAAATGAAAATCTGCTTTGAATACTGCACATTTTATACTCTTTCCCATTTAGTCGTAACTAAACAACTAGAAAACGTGGTTAAAAGCAAACTGTTGATATTACACACAATAAAAACAAAGTAAAACACCGGTAAATTCTATATTATTTAGCTTTCTTTCAACAATTTCATGAAATTTTTACAGTAAAAATATAGAAGGAATATTTTTAAAATGACAAACTTAAACATAACCATATCAAAAATGTGTATGTACACATATTAGAGAATGATATCGTAACAGAAGATTTTAACGTGAAAAGTTTTCAATCGAAAAAACACAACTTCTTGGCGACGCCATTGTTTAAAGTGGAGGTGACGTCTTTTACGTCGTCGCTGTGGCTATATAAGAGCGACAAACAGAGGATGACGTCAGCCTGAGGGTTCTTTTTATAAAACAATTGAACATCCACTACCCCGTTGATTTTTATCCGGGATGTGGAGAAACGGCCCTTTTCAGGGCCACCCCCACCCACCCCCTCAATCTCATGAATGAGTAGTTCTCTGTTCATAATCCTATTGCTTTGCCGAATGTAATAATAATAATAATAATAATAATAATAATAATAATAATAATAATAATAATAATAATAATAATAATAATAATAATAATAATAATAATAATAATAATAATAATAATAATAATAACAACAATAATAATAATAAATAATAATTAATAATGTTTCAGGTAGAAGTAGTGGTAGAATTGAATTGTTCTTTTTGTTTTATAGTACTAGTACAGTTAATATTGTTCTTAATGTTAGTACTATTCTTCTTCTTCTTCTTCTTCTTCTTTTTTTATTATTATTATTATTATTATTATTATTATTATTATTATTATTATTATTATTATTATTCATGTACTAGTAGTAATAGCAGTAGTTGCAGTAAAAGCAATATTAACTACAATAATAAAAAGGTCTTACAGAAATGTTTCAAAACGCTCTCTTTCTTTTTCAGATGGTGTTAAATTCATCATTTCATAATTTCCTAAAATAGTTACCTACTGTCACTCCACTGACGTCTGTCCATCAAAAAACCCACAAAAAACCCAACAACTAAAACCCATATGCCACGATCTCATACACTGCTTTAAAATATCTATGATTTTCCAGCAATGTAATTATAGATATCTTACGTATATAGATATTTTAAAGCAGTGTATGAGATGATTGTACTATCATGGGTCTTTTCTGAGGTGAGATGCCGGACTTGGTTCTTTTCATCTACATTTAATAATTTAACATATCTGTCTAAATCATCACACAGTGTATTAAGAAAAGAATTGAAAGTAAGAAGAAAACCTGGTTAATTTATTTCAGTATCCTAGAGCTTCGGTAATATTATATTTTCTTTCTCAGCAGCTAATGATTACTAAAAACGTAAGTAGACTGTGTACCACGGAATGGTTTAGGAAGCTTTACTAATTTCTATATTTGTACATTTTTAGGTCGCACTCTGTATTCAGGAATTAAACGTACCAGAAAACAAGCACTTTAATACATTTAAAAGCTGTGCTTCTGTGCGTTTTGTTTACCCATTTTTTAACTGACATTATCTGTGCACGGAGTAAAATTTTGCACTTATCGTATTCTTCATTGTTTGGTATTTAATAAATCGTTAAAAAACAACATGAAAATATAACTACAGAATTTATATTCTATTTCAAAACGCATGCAACTTCAGGTTATGGTATTTTCGGACCTTCATTTCAGTTAGCACTAAGACAATATTCATATTACGCCGATTAAAAAATATGTCAGAGAAACTAAATCATATCACCAGTATACAGGTATGTACGTCACAGTCTAATGTCACGGCAGTCAATTATAAAAAGAAAATATTTCTAAGACAAAAACACAACTCCTGGACGAACGTTATTTCAGACGCCACGGCTAACAGCGTTTCCTTGACACCGATCTTCGGCTGAGTATATAAGCGACGACAAAGAATCGACGTTAATTTCGAGAAGCTGGAATGGGGGTATCCTGTACCCTCCATACGCCAACATTTTAATTTTGATTTTGGAATGTGGAGGTGGTTAAATATTTGAACGGGACACTCAAATTTGGCAGCGGGACAGACAGCCTTGATTATTCCTCGCCGTTCCCTCAAGGCTCCTTGAAATTCGTCTCTGTACCTTGAACGCAGCGACAGTGAGTCACCTGGTGAGTGATGACACCCCCACCTGAAGAGTGGATAATACGGAACTCGTACTTGAAAACTGAGTTCTGGGGGACTGTTCACCAAAGGTACAGAACATAAAATAAATATGAACCAAAGCATGGAACTCTATCCCAAACAATAAATAAATAAATGTAAAACACATAAAATAAACACATCCAAATAAATAAATGATTGAAATAAATAAAATAAAATTAAGACACTTCTAAGAAACTAACGAATAAATAAATAAAATGAATCAATAAATATAAAAGAAAAATAAATAAAAATAAATAAATAAATAAATAAATAAATAAATAAATAAATAAATCAATAATACATCAAATAAAATACCCAACTATAAAACCCAGAATCTTAAGAAAACAAAATAAAATAGTTTTTATGTGAAAATGATAAAAGTAATATTCATTGTTTAATAATAATGATGATCCTGATGATGATGAAGACGATAAATAAACTGATGAATAATAATAGTAATTAATAATAATAATAATAGTAATAATAATAACAAGATCAATAACAACAATATTATTATTATTATTATTATTATTATTATTATTATTATTATTATTATTATTATTATTATTATTATTATTATTATTATTTTAATGTAGACCCGATCATTTAATTCATTAAATATTTCTATACGAATTGTAAATTAAATTTATGTAATTTTACATTTAAGTAATTGTTTAAATTCATTTGCAGAGAGGGAAAAATGTTTCAAAAATTAAAATAACAACAATATTTTTCATGGATTATGTGTAGTTCGATTTAAAATGTATGATGTAAAATACTGATTCCAAAATGTCAGCTAGAAGATACTGAAGGTAAAGTCTACATACTATGAAATACACCCGAGAGTACCAAACTGAAAACCATAATAATTTTATTTTATATTGGTTAATGATACAATATCAAGTTTACATATATCATTTGTCATTATCTTTCTTTTCTCTCCCTTCGTCTATTTATCAAAACTGTATGTAACCATTCCTAATTTATAAATAACTGAAATGATTTGGTATAAATGAATGCTTCTCCAAGAATTCTTTCATAAAAATTAAAGGCTGCATAGTGCTTATACTGAATAAAGAAGGAAAAAACGACAACAGTGTACAGCTTGAATTATCCTCATTTTATATATAAATTGTCTCTGCTAAAATGTTCGTTTCATAAAATTGCCGGTAATGGTTACTAGACTAGCTTTGAATAAATAAATATTTCTGTTTAAACAATGGATTTGATATTAATTTTTTTTATTTTATTTTATTTTTTTTAAATTATCATAAAATGATCTTTCTCACATGCGAAGAAGGTTACTTTCGTTCGGTTGTTTTTACTATAACCCCCCCCCACACACACACAAATGTGTAAAAATATGATTCCTACATGATCCACTTACCAATTCTTTCTTAGTTTTCTTTGTTTTGTATTTTGTTCTTATTGCATTTTTGGGCGGGAGTTTGGGGGGTGATATATATATTTTTTTAATTATTATTTGTATTATTGTTATTATTATCTGTTTCTTTCTACTTTTTGTTCTTTTTCATGTATTTGTTGATTATTGTTATTATTATTATTATTATTATTATTATTATTATTATTATTATTATTATTATTATTATTATTTTAATGATTATTTATATTTGCACAAGCAGAACAGTGAATACTAAGAAAACATTCACTAAAATCTGTGATGAGATCTCACAGATGTAAATCACATGAAACCAGAAAATTGTAGTCCCTTCTATTAGCTGATTGTTTATAACAAAAGAAAAATGTGCAAACCTAAATTATTAGTAAAACTCACCCATAATCTTTTTTAGATCTTCAGAAATTTTTGAAAAGAGCATCCCCATATTTCCTGTATCCCCCCCCGTAAAAAGTAAATATGATTGCGTCAGATACTAAATTCTTTAGATTTGCTGGGATTACGAAACCGTAGACATTTCTAAACATAAAAGTAAATGCTGGTTTTTGGTTCTTTCTTTCTTTTAATTTTATTTTGATGTTTTATTTATTTATTTATTTATTTATTTTTTATTGTTTTTTCGATGTTAGTGTGTTTTCTTTTAAATTTTTTTCTATTATTAAATGAAAATCACCTTTGAATACTGCACATTTTATACTCTTTGCCATTTAGTCGTAACTAAACAACTAGAAAACGTGGTTAAAAGCAAACTGTTGATATTACACACAATAAAAACAAAGCAAAACACCTTTAAATTCTATATTATTTAGCTTTCTTTGAACAATTTCATGAATTTTTTACATTCAAAAGATAGAAGGAATATTTTTAAAATGACAAACTAAAACATAACCATATCAAAAATATGTATGCACACATATTAGAGAATGAAATCGTAACAGAAGATTTTAACGTGAAAAGTTTTCAAGGGAAAAAACACAACTTCTTGGCGACGCCATTGTTTAAAGTGGAGGTGACGTCTTTTACGTCGTCGCTGTGGCTATATAAGAGCGACAAACAGAGGATGACGTCAGCCTGAGGGTTCTTTTTATAAAACAATTGAACATCCACTACCCCGTTGATTTTTATCCGGGATGTGGAATAACGGCCCTTTTCAGGGCCACCCCCACCCACCCCCTCAATCTCATGAATGAGTAGTTCTCTGTTCATAATCCTATTGCTTTGCCGAATGTAATAATAATAAAAATAAAAATAATAATAATAATAATATTAATAATAACAACAATAATAATAATGAATAATAATTAATAATGTTTCACATAGAAGTAGTGGTAGAATTGAATTGTTGTTTTTGTTATATAGTACTAGTACAGTTAGTATTGTTCTTAATGTTAGTACTATTCTTCTTCTTCGTCTTCTTTTACTTATTATTATTATTATTATTATTCATGTACTAGTAGTAATAGCAGTAGTTGCATAAAAGCAATATTAACTATAATAATAAAAAGGTCTTACAACAATTTTTCAAAACGCTCTCTTTCTATTTCAGATGGTGTTAAATTCAACATTTCATAATTTCCTAAAATAGTTACCTACTGTCACTCCACTGACGTCTGTCCATCAAAAAACCCACAAAAAACCGAAAAACCGAACAGCTGAAACGCATATGCCACGATCTCATACACTGCTTTAAAATATCTATGATTTTCCAGCAATGTAATTATAGATATCTTACGTATATAGATATTTTAAAGCAGTGTGTGAAATGGTGATATATGTACTTAATATCATGGGTCTGTTTTAACGTGAGATGCCGGTCTTGGTTCTTGTTATCTACATTTAATAATTTAACATATGTATCTAAATCATCACACAGTTTATTAAAAAGAAAAAAAAAAAAAAAAATGAAAGCCAGATGAAAATGTGGTTAATTTATTTCAGTAACGAATAAATAAACAAAATGATTAAATCAATATAAGACAAAAATAAATAAAAGAAAATAAATAAATAAATAAATAATACATCAACTATAAAACCCAGACTCTTAGGAAAACAAAATAAAATGGGTTTTTCGGTGAAAATGATAAAAACAATATTCATTGTATAATAATAATGATGATTGTGATGATGATGAAGACGATAAATAAATTGATGAATAATAATAGTAATAAATAATAATAATAAAAATAATAATAATAATAATAATAATAACAATAACAACAATAACAAGAATAACAATATTATTATTATTATTATTATTATTATTATTATTATTATTATTATTATTATTATTATTATTTTAATGTAGACCCGAGCATTTAATTCATTAAATATTTCTATACAAATTGTAAATTTAATTTATGTATTTTTACATTTAAGTAATTGTTTAAATTCATTTGCAGAGATAGAAAAATGTTTTAGAAATTTAAAGAACAACAATATTTTTTATGGATTATGTGTAGATTAAAATGTATGGTGTAAAATTCTGATTCCAAAATGTCAGCTAGAAGATACTGAAGTTAAAATCTACATTCTCTGAAATACACCCGAGAGTACCAAAAATAAAAACCATAATAATTGCATGTTGGTTAATGATTTAATATCAAGTTTGCATATATCATTTGTCATTATTTTTCTTTTCTCTCCCTTCATCTATTTATCAAAACTGTATGTAACCATTCCTAATTTATAAATAACTGAAATGATTTGGTATAAATTAATGCTTCTCCAAGAATTCTTTCTTAAAAATGAAATGATGCAGAGTACTTATATTGAATAAAGAAGAAAAAAACAACAACAACAGTGTACAGCTTTAATTATCCTCATTTTATATATAAATTGTCTCTGCTAAAATGTTCGTTTCATAAAATTTCCGATAATGGTTACTAGACTAGCTTTGCATAAATAAATCTTTCTATTTGAACAGTGGATTTGATATTAATCTGTTTTATTTATTATTATTATTATTATTATTATTATTATTATTATTATTATTATTATTATTATTATTTTAAATTATTATACTATGATCTTTCTCAAATCCAAAGAAGGTTACTTTTGTTTGGTTGTTTTTATCACAAATGCCACACACACAAAAACTTAACAAATATGATTCATGCATTATTCACTTACATCTTCTTTCTTAGTTTGCTTTCTTTTCTTTTTTGTTCTTATTGCATGTTTTTTTTTTTTTTTTTTTTATGGGGTGGTGGTTTGGGGGGTGGTTAATATTATTATTATTATTATTTGTATTATTATTATTATTATTATTATTATCTGTTTCTTTCTACGTTTTTGTTGTTGTATTTATTTATTTGCTATTATTATTATTTATTATAATTATAATTATTATTATTATTACCTTATTATTATTATTATTATTATTATTATTATTATTATTATTTATATTTGCACAAGCAGAACAGTGAATACTAAGAAAACATTCATTAAAATCTGTGATGAGATCTCAGAGATGTAAATCACACGAAACCAGAAAATTGTAGTCCCTTCAATTAGCTGATTGTTTATAACAAAAGAAAAATACGCCGAATCTAAATTATTAGTAAAACTTACCCATATTCTTTGTTAGCTGATTAGAAAAGAGTATCCCCATATTTCCTGTATCCCCCCGTAAAAATAAATACGATTACGTCAGAAACTAAATTATTTACATTTGCTAGGATTACGAAACCGTAGACATTTCTAAACATAAAAGTAAATGCTGGTTTTTAGTTCTTTATTTCTTTTAATTTTATTTTTTTATTTTACTTTTTTTTTTTTTTTTTTTTTTTTTTTTTTTTTTTTTTGATGTTCATGTGTTTTCTTTGAATTATTTTTGTATTATTAAATGAAAATATGCTTTGAATACTGCACATTTTATACTCTTTGACATTTAGTCGTAACTAAACAACTAGAAAACGTGGTTAAAAGCAAACTGTTCATATTACACACAATAAATACAAAGCAAAACACCATTAAATTCTATATTATTTAGCTTTCTTTGAACACTTTCATGAAATTTTTACATTAAAAATATAGAATGAATATTTTTAAAATGACAAAGTTAAACATAATCATATCAAAAATATGTATGTACAGATATTACAGCACTATATCGTAACAGAAGATTTTAACGTGAAAAGTTTTCAAGGTAAAAAACACAACTTCTTGGCGACGCCATTGTTTAAAGTGGATGTGACTTCTTTTACGTCGTCGCTGTGGCTATATAAGAACGACAAACAGAGGATGACGTCAGCCTGAGGGTTCTTTTTATAAAACAATTGAACATCCACTACCCCGTTGATTTTTATCCGGGATGTGGAAAAACGGCCCTTTTCAGGGCCACCCCCCCACCCCCTCAATCTCATGAATGAGTTGTTCTCTGTTCATAATCCTATTGCTTTGCCTAATAATAATAATAATAATAATAATAATAATAATAATAATAATAATAATAAAATGATAATAATAATTAATAATGTTGCAAGAAGCAATAGTTGTAGAATTGTTGTTTTTGTTATATAGCACTAATGGTAGTTAGCATTGTTCTTTATGTTAGATAGTGTTATTGTTGTTGTTCTTCTTCTTCTTATTATTATTATTATTATTCATGTACTAGTAGTAATAGCAGTAGTTTCAGTTAATGCAATATTAACTATAATAACGAAAAGGTCTTACAATTTTTCAAAACGGCCTGTGTCTATTTCAGATGGTGTTAAATTTAGCATTTCATAATTTCTTAAAATAGTTACCTACCGTCACTCCACTGACGTCTGTCCATCAAAAAACCCTCAAAAACTCTTGGAAGGAAACCACAAGAAGAAAAAAAAAATATATATATATATATACCACCATGTCATAACTGCTTTAAAATATCTATAGTCAGCACAGATTTTCCTGCAATGTAGTTATAGATATCTCACCTATGTAAATATTTTAAAGCAGTGTATTAGATGGTGATATATGTACTTAATATCATGGGTCTGTTTTCATGTGTGATGCCGGTCTTGGTTCTTGTTATCTACATTTAATAATTTAACATATCTGTCTAAATCATCACATTTTTTTTTTTTTTTTTTTTAAATAATTAAAAAATGAAAGCAAGATGAAAATGTGGTTAATTTATTTCAGTACCCTAGTCCTTCGGTAATATTGTGTTTTCTTTCTTAAATACTTCTGATTACTAAAAACGTAAGTAGACTGTGACCCACTGGATGGTTTAGGAAGCGTTACTAATTTCGATATTTGTACATTTTTATATTTAGGAATTTAACGTAAAATTGCTAAATATAAATTATGAAATCCCAATAAAGAATGAATATGTGAATGAATAAAAAATATATAATTATTAATACTGATAATTAAAAAGTAATAAAACGAAATGAAGTAAGGTAAAATAAAATAAATAATATTAAATTAAATAAATAAATAGTATTAAGTGAAGTAAGTAAATATATGCCAGAGAGAGAGAGAGAGAGAGAGAGAGAGAGAGAGAGAGAGAGAGAGAGAGAGAGAGAGAGAGAGAGAGAGAGAGCTAACAAATAAAAATCGATGGCAATTGGTCATAGGGGAAACTGGGGACCGATGAGCCATGAGGACCTTTGAGATTCCCCATAAACTTCTGACTGCAACATGGTAGTGACATCTATCCATCATCAGTGCAATTTCTACACGTGTGATCTTCACCCATACTGTTTAGAGAGGTTTGGACCAATCTATCAACACATCAGTTAAAAAGTAGGTTTTTGACTAACCTGAGTAATTTTTGTGTTTTTGGTTATAGTTTAATACTGAGGTAATGATACATATTCCATAGATCTTGTAAAGGTTAGTGTTTTTTGTTAGTAATTTATTTTGATTTAAGACAGTTTCAGTCGATCAGCCATACGGTTCTCTGGTGCACTGACCTCACATAATGAAAGTGGTGTTGGAATATATAACTATAAAACCAAAGTTATTTGAAAGATAATTAATTTCTGGTATTATTTTTCTTCCGGATAGATAGAGCTCTCTTCTCAGCAGAACTAATGAAGAGCAATGTTCACTTCATCGGTGTAACCACAGAACCAAAAGATGATAATGGGAACTGTGAAGTCCTATTTCTCAGAAAATCTTCCAGGCATACTATGTCATGTGCATTTACTAAGCCTGTCCAGGAAGAAATAAGCTCAACTGAGGAAGATTTGATTTTAGGCAAACTACCAAAAGGTAGAATGGAATCATTCAATTCAGTGGCAATTTTGATGGGTTCGATCTTGAAACTAGACTTAGTTGTCTTTTTTAGTGCAGACATCAAAGACATAGCACCCATCCTTCATGCTCACGAGCTTTAGAAATATAATTTTTTAAAAATATTAACGATTATTGATACACGCTGCTATTGGGTTTTTTAAAAAGTAGATCATTTTTAAATTTGTCTTATAGAATATCAAAAACAATGTTACCATCTATTTTGACTAATACAGAGCGAATTTTTCAAGCTTGTAGCCCGTATCCGGTTAAATAGACACCACCACATTTGTTAAATAAACAAAATGCCTGAAGTATGGCGGGTTCGTACAAACTAGGAATCAGTGATTGATTTGGAATTTACTGTTTTGGGATTAATCTTTCAGGACTAAGTGAATATATTATTATAACTTAATTTGATTAAATTTTGAGGTAGAATAAAACCAAATTTCTTGTGATAAATTTTTGTATTTAATTTATTGATCGACTAATCTGAAGTACGCATTGATTTATGGTGTAATAATAATATAATTTAATAATACTTAATATTTACACATTATATGTCGTACTGTCTCAAATAGTTATCTAATTTTTTAATATTTCATGTTATGATGTGTATCCGAAATTACATAGATTAGACAAAAATGACAGATATCGACGAAGACAGTGATGTCGACATACCAGTCATCACTCGAATTGATAACTGGAAGAAAACTCCACCTGTTAAAATAAATCTGAACTCAGATGGTTGCATTGAAATGAATGAAAGTAACAACTTGAGCACTACAGACATCAACAGTGACAATGATCTTCCAGATATAGGCATTAATAATTATTCAAATGACAGTATAGTTTTACCTCAAGATTTTGCTATGGACATAAGTCCTTCAGTTGAAACAAACAATACCTCTTTCACATCATCAACAATGATAAAACATAATCCTTCAACATCTTGTGAAGATTTAAGTAATGGAGGGTTAAGTGAATGTAAAAAAACATCATTTTCATCAGAACAAAAAATTCCTTTAGAAATTAGTGATGATTCTGATGATTCTATTCTATCAGTTTCTGAAAAATTAAACTTTCCAGTTAGTCTTTTAGAGAGATGTAAACAAAAAACTAAGTTTATGGATGATAATTTATCAGAATCAAACAAAATATGTAGAACTGATGAAGAAGTAGAGTCAGTTGTTGTCTTGCCAGATTTAGTAGAAAATGATGGTGATCAGGAAAATTACACTCTCGACAGTAAACTGAGTACTACAGCAGGAGCTTTCTGCGAAAAGACGAAACCATCGGGAAAACGAACCAAAGAAGAAATAGCAGAAAGTAAAAGGGAGGCAGAGGTAATGAATGGTGTTTAATAACACTTTTTGTTGTTAATGATTATCAGAGTTCATGTTGTCATGTAATGGTGGTTTTCAAGATTTATTCTGCACTTTGTTGGTAATTGCTATGCTGTTATTTTACATGTTTACCAAGAACTTTGATACACTAGTTTAGAGACAATGGACATCATAATTATTGATTCTTTGAGTTGTTTGACCCATAATGCCTCGAGGAAGATCTCTAAACACATAGCTAAAGCCAATATCATTTACACATACATGACATAGGTACATGTATCAGTTTTGTGTATCTGTATATTTATATAATTTATGAGAGAAAGATGTATTTAGTTGTATGCTGTTGATTCATATTAGTTAACCAATGCCAAAATAAAAGTAAAAATAGTATGTACACATATTTCCTTTAAACAGTGAAAACCAATTTAAGTGAAATTACAAAATAATTATGCATTTGTAATATACTATTATTATATATATATATATATATATATATATATTTTATTATTTTTTATTTGATGTTTTTTTTTAATCTTTTTTGTCCTTCATTTTTCTATTTAAAAAAATAAAATAAAAATATATATATATACAATAAAAATAAAATGCTATTGATATATAGGAAGTCATTTAAAAGTTATTTTTTATATATTTATAATTTTAGATGAAGAAAGCTAACCGTGAACTTGAAAGAAAAACCAAGAAGGCAGAAAAAGAAAGAGAAAAACTACACAGAAAGATCGAGCAAGAAAGCAAAAGACATTTCAGACCTGGTGAATGTGTTAAGGTATATACAGTTCAGTGACTGTAGGACATTTTTGTTTTCACTTTCAAACCTATATACAAATCTGTGTGTGTGTGTGTGTGTGTACTTTTGTTTACTTTTGCTATTTTCTTGTTTTAAAATAGTTTTATTATTTTTTCAGTACCTAACTGTTTGTGTTGATCCTGGTATAATAAACAACAACGTCATTGCAGCCCCACTGTTCAAAGTGTGCTCTGATCTTGATGTAAAATGTATTACAGAAACGCAGCTTATTCCAAACTCCATCACTTGGCGCCGAGAAATTATTGACACCAGTCAGGTGAAAATTATAATTTAACAACAGTTATTATTTAGTTTTAAATAAAAATTTAATATGAAATAAGTAAATAATAAAAAAAAAAAAAAAAAATATTTATTTAGTTTTAAATAAAAATTTAATATGAAATAAGTATATAATCAAAAAAAAAAATATATATATATATATATATATATAAAAAAAAAATATATACAGTTTTATAGCATTGTACAAAATGTTACAAAGTAGATAATCACACAGAAAATGAGAAAGGAAATCAGATATTGCCACTGTTTTTGAACTTGCGACAAGATAATTTTTATATATACCTTCCCATGGATTGCATATATCACACTGCTTGAAAAATGACTAATGGGATTTTGCTCTTGAAATCAATGAAAGTCACAATTCTGTTACTAAGGTATGTCCTGCTCCTTAATTAGTTTAAACACTATCAGCATCCTAAAGTTAATAAGAGTCATTAATAGCAATTAAACCCTCATAACTAAACAAGATGTTGTTAAATATAAGTTGATTTCTAAGCTGGTATTATAAGTCTTGGATATCATATCATGATAAAGCAGTTTAAAATTTCTTATATTAAATAGTAAAAAAAAAAAAATCAGAGGAATATTGCTGTCAGTCAGAGGGAGATAACTCTTTATGTTATGTTGCAGTCAGAGGAATGTAAAAAGATGGAGATCACAGAAGATAATATATTGGTGATGATTCCTATTAGTGACTTTCTGAAAATGATTCATCTACATGCACGTGTAAGTATCAGTGAAAATTAAAAAGAATTAAATAAAATGGTTTTAATCAATATTCAACATTTAAGTTTCAAATACTTTTTTTCTTTATTTAACTGAAAACGGGTTAATTTTTCTTATTATATTTCCTTTTTAAAAATATAAAACAAAATGTGCATGTGTGAGTAAAAAGTTGTTTATGTCAAAGTTTTTATATTTTTCTTTACTTTCAGTCACTGAAAACTCTGTTTCTTTATAACTTAGAATTCAAGATACTGTTATTCAGTTTGTCTTAACTTCACTACTTTAAAAAATAATAATGCAGTTACGATGATGTTTGTTTATCATAAAGATGATTATAATTTTATTCTATTCAATCTGGATGGCATAGGCATTTATTTTTTTAATAACTCTTTTTTTTTTTTTTTGTATGTTTTCAGCAGCAACATGGTATTGGTAATAGTGAAGGCCTCACTTTAAAAGAATATATACAGTCAGTTCAAGCTTGCTGTACAGGGATGGATGTCTCAATGTTTGTTCTGGGCATAGAAAATTATTTTAAGTATGATTTTTTATTACCTTGGAATACTGAATATAATAAAAAATAATAGGTTTTATTTATGTAATATATGAATTTTTGTGTTCTCTGCATGTAATTAAATTCAGAATTTATCATTTTGTGTAAATCTATCCAAAACTAAAATATAATTTATAAATTTATTATATTTTGTGTTATCAGATGTAATTTTGAATTTCTTTTTTTAAATAATACATAATATCATATATCAATTAAATATTTACTTTCTTTTATGGTTCTTTTCGTTATTAAAAAGATAGTAATAATAAGTAATAAAAGCATTTTGAAACATTTGTTATATGAGACATTGATCAGTGGTTTAAATTACCTCTGTTTATTTGCCACAGAGAACAGAGGTTGGCTGCAAAACGTCAGTTCAGAGAGGAAGTCAGAGGAGCAAAATCTAAGAAAAACCCCAGCAAATGATGGTTTGCCAATAGTCTCAGATATCGAAATGGAAGAGGTATAAAATCCATAGGATATATATGTATACTATGTTTGGTTACTTGTGCACAGCAATGCTTGAATATTATATGTATACTCATATTTACAGGGCAGAATTTTTTTTATTATGTCTTTACATGTACATACTGGGGATCTACATTGTTACTTCTACACGTGGATGTTTGGTAACATTTATTTTTATGAAATCATTTGAAATACAAACTTGGTTATATTTTTATCTAGGCAAATGCCTTTGTGCAACGAAGGTTGCTTTTGATAAATCTTGGATAAAAACATTTAGATAACAAATAAATAGAACCATGGTGTCAGAAGATGACACTTTTAACAAAATTTAAATAACGATCTTCATTCATCATTAAAATGATTATAATTTCATTCTTTTCAATCTGTATTGATAAAGGCATTTACATTTATTAATAACCTTACACCTGTTTTCAGACAGTTACATATGTATTAATGCTGGGTCAGAGAATCTGAATTTGATTTACTGCCAATATACGTTACATAGTTAAAAGTAAATTTGAAAGTTAATGAAATTAAAATTTTACTTTTAGGCCTTAGTTGATGCCCAGCTGCACACAGGCTGTATTGTGAAGTTGTTGGATAAAGGAGATGATGTAGCTGATGTTGTTAAAACTTTCACTAAGGCAGTAGCTGACAAACCAGCTAAGTAAGCAATGTCTTAATTTTCTCACTCACATCTGAAAGTCAGATTTCATGAAGCATTGTTTCAGTTAGATTATTTTATTTTTATGTAAACCTTAAAAAAGAAATTTCAAAAATTCCCCTTAAGTTCAGAAATGACTTCAGCTTACTATGTTGTCTAATCTTTATTCTTTATTTGTCTCTCAAGTGCTTGTTTTGGAAGTTTGTTTTTCGTGTTTTATTCTTCTTTTTTTTTTTTTGGGACTGGATTATTTTTTAATTATTAAACTGAAAATAAATGTAAACCTCCTAATTGTAAATATTAATTTTCAGTACAATATCAATCCAAAAATATTTTCGATGTAATAATTATCATAATTGTGTAATTGCCATCATCATCAAAATGCTAACAAATGTAAAAACAGCAAAGGACTTGCTGTTAGAAAAACAAATTTTTTATTATGTAATAACTTTCATTTCAGAAAGGATCGTCTTAACAACCCTTTCAACTTTCTGGAAGAAGGTACATCTGGTGTGAAAGTAGACAAGAATGGTTGTGGCTTGCTTAAAGTGTGGAAACATCAGCTGTTGCAGTTTCCACATTTAGGACCAGAAATGGCTGAAGCTATTGTAAAAGCTTATCCTTCTCCTAGAATGTTGTTTGAGGTAAGAGCTGCTGTTATTCAGTGAACCAAAGGCTACAAGTTACAGCTCAATGACTAGAGCACTGGGTTGAGATTTGATTGTTCTTATGGTTAATTCCAAGTTCACTCATTATGCTAATTTTCTGTTCAGTCAGTGTCTCATAACAAATCTGCATATTCAGAGGCCATAGTTTGTTCTTTCCTATCCATAATTAGATGCATATACAGGATCATATGTTTCTAATGACTAAAGTCTTTGGAATTTCAGCAGAATACTTTTAAAGTTATACACATTCAGCATCAAAAATAATTCTTATAAATGAATCAAAGTAATTTAAGATTATTATTATTACTGAAAAATGTTATGAGTCATGAATAAAATAGCTATAATAAAAACAACTTAAAAAATTTTCACGGTTTTGTATTTGTTAAACTTAATAATTTAAGCAGTACAAAAATTATTAATCCATTTAATGTTATATTCATTAAGCAAAATGCCAGTATGATATTTTTATATTATAAACACTAATTTTAGGATGCTTAGTGTTTGATAGTTTAAAAAATAGAGTTATTGCATTTATTTCAGGCCTATAAACGTTGCTTAAATGAGAAAGAAGAATTGAAATTACTGGAAAATATTGTGGTATAAAATTTTGTTCTTTTGATATTTTGTTTTTGCTTTTATTTTTGTTTTCAAGAATAATTGTTGCTTATTAGTTTATTTAGTACACAGCAAATTTCTGTTCTTTTATTATTCTTTTTACTTTTACTGAAAAACGAGAAAGAAGAATTGAAATTGCTTGAAAATATTGTTGTATAAATATCTGTTATTTTATTATTGTAGTTTTACTTTTATTTTTGTTTTTAAGAATAATTGTTGCTTGTTAATTTAATTAGTACACAAAAGTTACAATTTTTTTTTTTTTTAATGTTATACTTTAAAGAAAATTTTGAAATAATGTTTAATTTGAAATAAAAACACTGACAAATTCTGAGTTAAAATAATAAAAGGAATGTAAATTGGATTTTAGAAAGAGTATTCATTTTTATCCACATTTTTAGAATCAAAAGTTAAAAAGCTTTTTTGGAGTATTCTGTGTTATAAATTATTATGTCTATAGCATGCTACATATCCTAAGGATTTCTGATAAAGCATAATCAATCTCTTATTAGAAATATTTGCTATATAAATCTCCAACATTTTTTTACAGGTGAGAAGAGGAGCAGGGGTGCTTGTAACAAACAGAAGAATTGGAAAAGAATTGTCAAAACGAATTCACTCATTTATGACATCCAGAGATCCTTCATTTGTTTTAAAGTGAAAACATTTTTTTTTTCCCCCCCCCCAATTTAAATAGCAATAAAATATTTATATTTTCACTTAACATTGCATATATTATTTACAATTTTGTGAAAAGATATTTTTGTGATGGGTTTTGTTTTATAAACTTTACTAAATCATGTTTATTTTTTTTACAGAAAATACAGTATTGTAATAAAATATAATTATGTAAATCATTTTTTTTTTTTTTTGGGGGCACTTTTAATGTTTAAATAATAATAAATAAAAATATTTGTTTATTTTTTGTACAATATATTACAAAGATTAGGCAGATTAAAAGTATAAAAATGAAATCAGCCACAAAAAAAGAAAAAATTAAAATAGGGAATAAGTTGTTTTGTGATTTGAAAAAATAACATTGGAAGTGCTTTGTATTTTTTACATATCTTGGAATAAGCAAGTTATGAAACATTAAGTCTGAGTTATGCATTAGAAATAAATGTTAGGATAATTAATAAAGCAGTAAGTGATAAATTATGAAGCTACTTTTAGCTGGAGAAACATTTAGGATTCTACACAATAAGGGCCATTGTTTTAATTACAAACTTTTAAATCATTTTTGTTTTTTAATCCACAAAAACACAAATAACTAAGTATATTTAAAACATTTATTAACAAACAATATATTGAATAATAAGTTAACACAACAACAACATACAGATAAAATATACTTTTTTATAAACTGATATCACTCAATTACTACTGAATAATTATCATTCTTTTACTTTGAATGTGATGACATCACCAATAATACTTCAGAAGTGAATAAGACAATGTAAAATGAGAACAAAACTTATTTTGAACATGCCCTATTGAACCAAACGTTTATGCCATATAGGTATGCATGTATGTATACACATATATAAATGTATTTAATAGTTGCAGTTGATAGCATGAATTCTCCAACTAGAGCCAAATGATTATTAAACTTTAAAACTAAAATGATACTTACAATGCTGATAATTAATAAGATACAAATTGAATAATGTTATGCTAAATTTTTTGTTGCACCATAAAGTTTTGCTTACATATGTAAAAATAATTTAATATAATGTGGTTATTTTTTAACATGATTGAATGTTCTGATATGCTGAAAAAAAAAAAATAATAAATGCGTAAACACAAAGTTATAAATATATTCAACACTTCCAAACAATTTTGTAACATGGCATCAACAAGCTGTTTTTCACAAAACAACTGTTTTTACAATGTCATTAGCTGATTTAATATGCCAGTGATTTTAATAAGTGTCACCTGCCAGTAAATAATGAAATATCTACAATGAAGTGATAATTCCTTTAGTCAAATTACATCACCTAGTGTAATAAGCTAATTATGTTATTGAGAAGTATTTAATAACTGCAGTAACTAATATTGCTCATTATCAAACACATCCAACATGGTTAATATCTCATTTATAACTGCTATAAGTATTGTCAAGCTTTGAGAAATCAATAAATTGGCATTTATCATTTCTAAGTGTTGCCATCAACTCACAGCTTTCAGTCAATAACTTGAAACTATAGTCATAATCAATTTGTTACATGGTTATGCTTATGTACATATATAAGTGATCAATGTTGTTGGTCAAATGTTTACAAATAACAAGATAAAAACTACAAAGGACGAATTACAAATGGAAGATGATAAAGTAAGAAAATAATGATTCCATTAAAATTCAATTATATTCAATAAAAAAAAAAAAAAAATTTAAAGATTAAAAATAAAATTTTATCTATACCACTTTTAATAGGATCAGTCAGGCACAATTTCTTTGTGTCATTAATTTTCTTCAACTGGGCTAGTGTTATTTCTTTTAACAACCATGGAAACTAGATTTTAAAATAAATAAATAATATCTATCTGCAATTTTTATTTAGTTACACAACAATTAGCAATATTTTACTTAAACCAATGATGTACTATTAAAATTATTCACAAAAGAATACAACTATTACCATCAACTAAATAAATCTGGCTAACTAAAGTGTGACAATCCAAATGTGATAAAATGTGTTGCCTTGGATACTATAATTAACAAATCCCAAGAACCACATACAATAGAATCTATCTGATATATCTAATTATCAAAGCAATGGCTCCCTAAGCCAGAAACCGTTTTAACAGAAACAATAGATCAAAGATGAAATATGTTATTCTTGTCTGATTCTCCCAGCATGTTTACGCATCCATTAAACTATTATTGATTATCAATAACTACTCGTGTGCATTTACTTTGTACTGAGAAATAAGAGTGCAGTTTTATTATCAAATTATATTATTGCTTTACAGTATAGCAGTTAAATTTATAGTATGTCTAAGTGATCCTTATTCCTCTATTTGTGCACAGTATTTGTTTTATTTATTTTTTGTAATAATATAAATAAATATTTTCGCATGGATTGGTTGGAAAACATTTAATATGCTAGATCTTGGCCTAGGCAGTCTAAACAATATAATTTAGTGACACAGTTGTTAAAAGATTTGGTCCAAAATGACCTGCTCTTATAAATGATCTGCCTAGCAACTAGAAATAAGACAATCCCAATATCTATTGATAATCATATTACTGCAGAAGCTGAATTGTTTTCAATATTATATCTACTACATAGCTTAGAAAATATAATAACAGTAATAATAACAGTAATAAAAATAAATAAATAAATAAATAAATAAATAAATAATAAAGCAGAATTAAAATGATTTCAAAGGAAACAAATTTTTGAGTAACCTCTGTCAAGGAAAAATAAAATTTGTACTGTGAAAGCAATAATGTTTTCAATTAATTTTTTTAAATCAAAAATGCTATCTTAGAAACCAGGAAGTTCCAGTGCAGACAAATTATGACATGAAACTGTATGTTCTCTGTAAAAGAAAATAGTTTAAACAAGTGACAAAGAGTTTTTCTGTGACATCCCCATCCCACCACTTTAAATAAATGTTTTATGAAAAAATAATAATAAAAAAAAAATGTAGCATTATCTAAAGCATAATAGCTACTCCAGTGATACACGAGTAATTTGTTTAAATTATAAACATTTATATTTCAAATATAAATACAGCGGTTTGTCTGACCTTTCAACAATCAATAAAAACCAGGTTATTCTTCTTTAGATCAATATATTTCATCTGGGAATTTCCATCCAACAAAAATAATAGCACGAACCTCATTCATCCTGATTATAACATTCATGTAAACATTAAAAGTATTACTACTATACAGCTAGTTGCAAAATTTGTCATCAAAACACAACAAACAACAATACTGAAAAGTAAACATGGAAATATCTTAGTACAAATATAGATTCAGGAGCAAATAAATAAACAAATAAAAAGAGAACATTTTATATATTGCATGTGATCTAGATTTAAATGTGAGACACTGGAATTAGTTATTTCCTCCATCAATAAAATAATTTGTATTTATAAATTCAAACAAAGAAATAATCTTGTAATAATGATAAATCTATTGATCATATGTTAATGCTAATCCATTATAATCATAATTATCAGGCTTACATTTTGTTATGTCGTACTCAATAGAAGAAATATAACTGTATTTAACTGTTATGATATTAATATCTCAGTAATATAATATTAGACATTAATTAATTAATTAATCATAATATTTTATTCTTATATAACTAACATTATCTAAATTAATAACTGAAATATACACGTTTATTTAACAGCCACAATATAATATTTCATTACCAGCTAAATACATTCTCAATATAAAGGTTCTGTTAATTATTTCTTTTTTTGTTAAAAACAATACAACTGTTTTGATTTGGTCAAAAGAAATACATTTCTATCTTTATTTTTGTTGAAAAACATGCTAAAAGTTCTCTAAAAACTCCCCTAAAGAATCGTAATTAAAAACCATAAATAAAAGCCAATGGTGTTTAATTTTTGAATACTGCTTCAATATAATACATGTTAGTATAAATAGCATTGCCATTTTTGATATTTAAAACACAAATGAGTACTGAGTAACTATTAAGCAAATTAACAGTCACATATCTAAATTTTATTTGATTATGATGGTTAATTAAATGTGTATCAGTAAGTATGAAAGAGAATTATTTATTCAAATGGTGTTTAAACAACGTTAATTTTAAATGATAAATTCGATGACAAAGGAGACTAAAACATAACACTGTCTATGTAATTATAAATATTCTAATATCAAATACACAACTACACATATTAATGATTAAATAATGGATACAAGTTTTTCATTAAGGGTTTCTTGGATCAACACATATAATCCTTTGCGATTAATCATCATTCACATATAAAGTTGAAGATATTTAGAATGAGTACTGAATACAGATTTTAGCCCCAGTTAAAATCTGAAAGAACTGAAATAATTTCATTTATTGTATTCCTTATTTAGAAAATGTAGAAATGATACCAGTTCATTTTTATCTCGATGTAAACTATATACTTTAGAAAAGCTACTGGTAATATATATTTCACTGAATTTTTCACATCTAATATTTTTCATAAAAAACATCTTAAATGCAAGGTCAAGATTCATAGTTTTCATCTCATATAATTGTTTCGATGCATAATCATGCAGATTATTAGATTAATAAAAATAATAAATAATTTAATAAACTCAGTTGTAATTCCATGATACTTTTAAAGCTATCAGAAGACTATTGCTATGTAAGTCTATTATCAAATCACAGTTTTAATTTCTGAACATTATTCAGAAAATCATTCAGAAAAACGATATTATATATACACACACACATTTATATTTATACATGAATATAAAGTATAAGATATTCTAGTCTTAATTTGGATGTATCCAAGGAGGGAGTGAATTTATACATGTATAAAAGAATATAAAAATGACTTTTTTTAACTTCTTAATTTTTTTGAGATTCATGATTAAGAATTTCTGTTTAAAGCAGAACATTAATTACAATATATTTTATCAGTCCGAAATCAAATATTACAATTTATTTTTAAATAAAACTTGGATTAACAGTATCCCTTATATGACAAAAACATACTTTCAACAACTGGCCAGCTGAATACATTTGGCAATTTTGTTGGCAAGTTACTAGATATCAGTTAAATCATAATTATCTAGGCATATGAAAAATAATATTTGGTCCCAGTTTATTGCAGCCACTGTGGATTAATGATACAGATTCCATTTCTAGATTCAAACCTTTCAGTGTCAGAGAGAAATAAACAGATTTTTATCTTGTCATGCATAAAGTTTCATCTGCTGCTGGACATCATCTATTGATGTAATACCAAACTTCTCTCTCTGTTCAGCCATCAGTTTGAATATGTACTCCAGTTGCTCACTCTGAACTTTCCTCTCCTCTTCAAGTTGATCCTGTGTTAAATTTTCTTGGATCTTTTTAGTGGTTACTCTCTGTTTCACACGTTTTACCTCACCTTGAATGTGGCTGCAATATTCCAAGGGGTCACGACCAGACAATGGATTTCCTGAATCGTCTCCTGATAACACATATTTAGTTATTAGAACTATAGTAAAGCAATAATAAAAAAAAAAAAAAAATAAAAAAGTAAGAAAGAAAAATTACTAAAAGTCGCAAAAGAATGTAACAAAGAAAATTTTTTAAAAAATAAATAAAATAAAATAAATGGTAAAAAATAGATGAATTGAACTAATAAAAGGTTTTAAAAAATTGCGTTTGTAGCCATCAAAAAATCTGTAACATTTACAATTCCCACTGGGGCTCAATCAATGCAACACATTAGATTGATTAATGCAGATCTGTATCTCAAAATATTTTATGGTCTAAATGCTTTTACAGGAAATTAATTAATTTAGAAAATATCCCTTGAAAGCAGAAAACTAGTATCAATTATCTGATATTAACTTTGTTTTTTTTTTTTTTTCTTCTCTGTACTGTAACAGTTATATGGTATTTCCAAAGAAATAATTTTAAATATGTATGCACTTATATACAATACATAATATTATATTTGGTTGTTACTATGTTAATTTCTAAGATGAGTATATAATATATTAATACTATATTCTCTTTACTTTTTAATCAGCTACTTCAAGTACTTGTTAATATTGTGTGTTTTATCTATTTGTCTTTGTGCATTTGTGTGTGTATGTGTGCGTCTGTATGTGTGTGTGTGTGTGAGAGAGAGAGAGAGAGAGAGAGAGAGAGAGAGAGAGAGAGAGAGAGAGAGAGAGAGAGAGAGAGAGAGAGAGAGATTTTAATATTATTAAAATGAATCTGGCGACAAGCATTTTATCTTCTGTTTATATTCGATAAAAAAAAAAAAAAAATTAAAAATTGATGAAACAAATATAGATATCTGGCGACTTACCCTCAGATTTATCTTTCTCGTTATCATCACTGACAGTAGCTTCTTTATTAGCGTCAGTATCAACATCTTTACTTTTGGCGTCTGCATGAGATTCTTTGGTGCTCGTTTTTTTACTCCAAAGGTTCACTAAAGTTTTGATTGTATATCTTGTTGAGACCGCCAAAGCAAGAGCAGTGAAAATCATTCCAGCCCAGTATATTACTGAATTATTCGACAAAAACTTGAAGACTGAAAGATCCATGACTGGAGACAATAAAAAGGGAACAAACGTAACAAAATGACAGATGAAAATAAAGCAAGCGACAACACTAACACTCTCGACGAATGCGAGAATAGGCGAGATTTCACCACAGGACAAATAACAAATCGGTACTAACCACAAAACCGATTGTAAAATATTAGTTACAGAAATTAAATTATAACAAATATAATAATTTTTTGAAAATATAAAAGTTATATTTTAAAAATTTTAATTTGCTTATTATTTTAAATCTTTAAGTTGTTGAAGAAAGAATAAATGGAAATAGAAAAAAATTAGATAAAATATAATAACATTAAAACTTTCCTATATACGTTACTTTTCATATTTTACAAAACAAATGTACCACAGCCAAATTTATTTTTGTGTAGTTTCCTCTTTTTATTTATTTATTTATTTTATTATTATTATTATTATTATTATTATTATTATTATTATTATTATTTTTTTTTTTTTCTTCTTTTATTTTTTTTTTTTTTTTCTAAGATTTTAGCGGGTTTTAAGGCTTTGTCATAGGACCCAGCAAATAACAAGATGTCTGCGCCCATGGGTATGATGAATTGGCATGCTAATAATTATACTATTTTACTAATTATCAATGATCATAATTAATATAACAATGAAAACACGTGTCTTTAGCAATTTATTTTATAAACTGACAAACTGTCATTAAATGCACTCAAGCTGGAAAAGTGAATAATAATAATAACATTAACTGATTAAGATTAACAATATATTATTTTTTTTTATATATGAATATCATTAATATCGGAGATCCGAGATATATACTCAGATTCAAAAATCAGACATTTAATTCCATTTGAGTCTTTGGCCCATGACCATTATGATCATGCATTAGATCATTAGTCTTAGACCAATAGTTTTTCATTTAATGATGATACATTGATAATGATACATCATACAGTGATAGTATTATCTCCTTTCTCAGATTTATAACTGTTCAGTGTTCACCGTCAAAATTAATAATAAATAAAATTTGATTCTTTCCAACAGCTGACAGTTGTATTACAAATATATATAACTAGTAATTATTATTAATATTCATGTCATGTCCTAACTATAAATAGGCACACTTTATAAAATTTATGTATCATTGTATGTGTAAATTTATATACAAATGTCTCACCAGGCAGATTACATTTATAATAAAGTGCTGCGTAATATATGTGTTGCCTATCGGGTGACAATATCATGAATATGATGCCTTAAATGTAATCTGCCTGGTGAGACATTTGTATATAAATTTACACGTACATAAATTTTGTGAGTTCTGACTGAACTTCTTTTATTTCCTTTTTTTTTTTTTTTTTTTTTGCAGATATTACCCTGGATAATTTGTCCACAGTGAGACATGTCATACTTATTCTGTCAGGGAAGGGAGGTGTTGGCAAAAGTACAGTTGCAACACAGATTACCCTTGGACTCAAAGCTATTGGCAAAAAGGTTATATATTTTTTTTTTTTTTTTTTTTTTTTATTATAATAATAATATATATCATTTTTTTTTTCTTCAAATTTAGTAAATTTTAAATAAATTATAAATGAATGTTTAATGAAAGTTTAATAAATATTAAACATAAAATTATATTTTCCAGTTATTATAATTAAATTTATTTTTTTTTTTACTATTGTTTAGTTGTTTTTTTTTTTTTTTTTTTTTTTTTAAATGTCTCTTTTTTATTAAATGTGACCCTGGTAGCAAATTCCTGTTATTAAGAGATCCACAAAGACAACAATGCTCATATCTATGATCTTATAAACATAGAAACAACTTTTATGTAAAATATATTATTTTATATACCATAAAATTTGTTTAATATATTAATGAAATAGTAATTTGATATCTCTTGTAAATCTGTTGAATCTATGTTATAAGCAATTAATGACATTAAATCTAACTCATTTCAGGTTGGTATTCTTGATGTTGACTTGTGTGGCCCTAGCATTCCCAAAATGTTTAATGTAGAAGGAAATGATGTCCATCAGTGTCTTGAAGGGTAAGTTTGAATTAAAAAGAAAAAAGAAAGAAGTAAAATAAAAAAGAAATATATAGATATACAGATAGACAGATAGATAGATAAATAATTAAAATATAATAAAAGAACAAAATAAAATTTGGATTACTACTGTTATCAGAATTTTCATTAGATAATGGATGAAATTGTGACTTTGTTTTTTTTTTCATAAAGTTTATGAATCTAAGATTTAGTTTTGTCTGTGATGGATACATTTTCAACAAATTTAATTTAAAAAATACTGATACTTAAAAAAATAAAGCAATCAGTAAACTTGTCTTTTAAATTAATTATTTTCTCTGAAGAATGTTTTATAATTTAATAAACAATGAATTGGGAATTGCCCTTTTCAAGAATGTTCCTGTCAAATTACTACATTTATGCACTCACACACTCATGTCTGCACACACACATTTATTATTTTTTATTTCTAGCTGGCTTCCAGTTTTTCCTGACAAAGATCAGAAAGTTGGTGTTATGTCAATTTCGTTTCTTCTTGATGACAAAGATGATGCTGTAGTCTGGAGAGGACCTAAGAAAAACTGTAAGTTAATTGCAAAAATTATAAATTTATTTCATGTCTATTTTAATTATATTTATATATACTTTATTTTAAAATATATTTTTTTTTTTATATATATATATATATACTAACTGAATAACAAATTTGAAATTTGAAATAAAGCTAACAGAGAATATATTACTATTCAAAATGTTCACAGAACTGAAGTTAATGGATTTTTATTTTTAATTTGTATTCATTAGTATAACAAGATACATGTATTTAAGACTACAACAACTGTCAGTATTATGAGTATATTAAGGCATCACTGAAAAATACAGTTTGAAGAATTCATTAAATTGATAAAAACTGTGCTCATTATTGTACTGTCAATTTTGTGGAGATAACATATGCTATGACAAGAATTTAGAAAAGAATGAACTAAGTATCTTAAAATTGAACTTTAAACTTTACACGGCTGCTCAGCTTTTAACACAGATTTGAAATTATTGTTTCAATTGTAACTGTGTAATGAAACCTCACTGTATTCAGGTTTTGTTACATATAACATTTTAAAAATGATTTTTAAATGAACCAGTTTTGTCTAATTAAATCTTTTTGCTAAATAAAACAAAGAAATTAAAACATTTTTTTTTTTTGACATTTAGTGTTTCCCATCTGGTTAGCAGTAAATTCTGTTAATAAAACAGTTTTTAACTGAAATTCACCTCTGTAGTTCTCTTATTCTTGTTCCAGCAGTGATAAAACAGTTTTTAACTGAAACAGTTTTTTAACGATGATAAAACAGTTTTTAACTGAAATTCACCTCTGTATTTCTCTGTGTTCTTGTTCCAGCGATGATTAAACAGTTTCTGAGTGAGGTGTACTGGCATGACATCGACTACCTCATCATTGACACACCTCCAGGGACATCAGATGAACACATCACTGTGATGGAATGTCTGAGGGGCTACAACCCAGATGGAGCAGTCATTGTCACAACTCCACAGGTAAGACAGATCAAAAATCATGCTTCACAAATTAGTATTGTCAGACATTGTTCAGCTCTGTTTTAAGCAAAGACCAGTATTAAAAAAAAAAAAAAAAAAAAAATTAAAAATACACCTACAAAACAAAAAGGCCCCAGTTAATAGGATGTATTCAGATTTTGTTTGGCGTGTATTATTAACTGGATGTTGATTTTGATGTTAATTCTATTTTTCATTACAGGCTGTTGCTATTGGTGATGTTCGGAGAGAGTTGACGTTCTGTAAGAAGACGGGAATTCCGGTGATTGGCATCATAGAAAACATGAGTGGTTTTGTCTGTCCTCACTGTTCTGTGAGTCTTCTTCTTCTTTTAGTGTTTTATAAACAGTCATCCATAATATTCATGCTAAAATGTAGAAGTAGGAGTTAGTGTTTTTGTTTCATATTTTTTTTTATTACATATGAAGATAAATACGATTAAGCATTTAAATCCACATACCATGTTGTTTATTTGAAATAAATTTGGATACTTGTTATAAAATCTATATTAAAAAAAAAAAAAAAAAATAATAATAATAATAAAATTCAACATTCTAATAATAAAAATCCTAATGTTCTTCTGTGAAGACTGAAGTAAGAAATTATTAATAATTGTGATTTATTTATTTCTAAATTATTTTGGTTTTTTTTTATTTTTTGTTTGTTTTTTTAGGAGTGCACAAATATTTTTTCCCAAGGAGGAGGTGAAGCTTTGGCAAAACAGAATCGTGTTAGATTTTTAGGTGAGCTGTTCAGTTATGTATTTATTTAATCATTCCTTTTCATAATACAGTTTTTTAATTAAATTATATACATATATATCTATATATTCATTATCAATTTATAATTTTTTTGCACACTTCTGAATAAATCCATGCAATTAATAATAATAATTTTGTAATTTTAAAAATCAGTATTATCAAATAGTTTAATTTCTACTTAACTGAACTTTTCCATTCTTTTCAATTATTATGTTAAAAAAAAAAAAAAAATAAAAATAAAAGTAAAAAGTTAATAATAATTTAATTTTTCAAGGTCGAATTCCACTGGACCCTCAAGTGGCTGCCTGCATGGATGAAGGAAAAGATTTTAATGAGAATTGTCCCGAATCTCCAGCAGCCTGTAGCTGTTAACAACATTGTTCAGAAACTCATTGAAGTGGACCGCGACTTGCCTTAGTGTTAACAAACTGTTACCAGAAAAGAAAAAAAAAAAGAAAAATTCTTATTATGAAATATATGCATAGAGCAGAGAGGCTTGTTTTTTTTTCTCTAGCCCAGTTGTTTCAGATTTCATTGTCACAAGAATGGGCAGTAAATGTATTACTGCATAAAATATCAGTTGTTCTGTAGTTACAGCTCTCTGAGCTGTATTTAAAAAAAAAAAAAAAAAAAAAAAAAAGCTTTAGATTAGTTTCTGTCACTTTAGATAAATGTTCACAGTGAAATAATGAAAAACTCAAACTGGCTCAAATTCGTTATATATACAAATCCAAACCAGTTGTTTTTTTTTTGTTTTTTTTTTAAAATTTTATTGTTGTCATCTGTTAAGTTTTGTTTTTCTTTACAGCAAAATTCATTTTATTATTAAAGTCATATTCATTATAATGATAATCTAAAATCATGGATTCACCCCATATAAATTATTAGTTGCCATTGTCAGTGTTACTAAATAGATAAGTTGGGTGTTTGTTATTTTATTTTGAAAAAAATTACCCATTTAAGCTAAATAAGAACTAGATCACAGGTCATACTTTATTTAACAGATAAATCTTAAAGATAATTTTAAGAGAATTATCAAACTTGTCATTTATCAAACTTTGATATAATTTGTAATTAAAACTTTTTTTTTTTAATTTTTTTTTTTTTATCAGTGGTAATTTAACCACTACAAGTTTATGAATGATAGGTCCATAATTAAAACAAGCCTGTCTAGGACAAATCAGAATCCTGTCTCCCTGAGAATCACTAAAAAAAAAAAAAAATTTATTAAATATTTGATTTTTCAAACACTTGCAAGTGTATATATATATTGATATAAACATCTATATCTTTCTTTTTTTTTGTTTTAAATAATTTTATTTCTTACAATGGGACCAACAGTATTTGTTAAATGCTGTATATGCAAGACATATTTTACTATTGCATTATATTTATGTAGCTTTCAGTTCAAACAAAGGTTAAAAAATATTTAACAAATAAAATTTTTATATGTAGCTTTAATTGAAGATGTTCTGTCATATTTGTATGATTCATTTGCTAATTAAAATCATGTATCATGTTTACCTATTGATTTCATTCAGTGTGTATCAGAATAGACTGAAGTGTACGGTAATCACAGTTTGGCCACATTCTTTGGTGCAATTTTAACATGACAGCATGGTGCTTGTAATTTAATTTTTGTAAAATATATATATATATATATATACACACACACACACACATAGGGACCACAAGGCTTTGAATATTTGAAATTTCAAATACCAGTCACTCGTTAGTCCAAATGTAGCAGTGCCACATGTCTCTAAGGCTTGTTCAGTGATGATGTTTTTTGTTTTTTTTAAGATTACTTTCATATATTTTTTTAATGTACAACATGAATAACATTTTATTGACAGACTATGTGAAAAATTTTCATATATATACACACACACACACACTGCTACATATATTTCTTTATAAACTGTATCTGATGTACTTGATTATTATTCTTCAAAGTATTTGAGATTTGAAATTTGATTTGATTGGAAAATTGAGATTTGCAGGATACACACACGCACATATTTATGTATGTATGTATGTATGTATGTTGAAAATGTTGATTATAGAATCTCTTTTATTGAAGGATTTTTATGTTGTAGCATTTAAACTTGAACAATTAAGAAAAAAGGAAACAGAATCATTCAAAAAATTAATAATTGTGTTAATCATTGTTTCATTTTAATCAGTATTTGCTATGTATGCCTTTCACAGCTTTGCCTTTGAAAATTTATCATTTTCAACACATTTAAATTAGCAAGCTAAATTCCAGTCTGTTCTGTTGATGCTGACTGGGTATATCAGTCATGTTCTTGTTAAGGAAAGTCTTCTCAGGTAACAAATATGTTTCATTTTATTACTATCAGCTGTTTCAGTGTGCCCCATATTGTCAAAAAAAAAAAAAAAAATATTAATAATAATAAAAATTGATTATCAGAAGTAAACAGAATAAAGATGTGTTGTTTATGTACACATGGGGGTGGAAGTTAATGGTTAGTAGTATCCATCGGCCGATTTAAGAAAACGATTATTTTTAACGTGTGTGTAATAATGTAAGGATGTTTATGTTGAAACAGAGGTTTCTAAAAAAAAAAAATAAAATAATAAAATAAATAAATAATTAAGAAATTTGAAAGGTTATCATAGTCAGATTGATATAAATAATCATTTAGTAATTCCAGGTGTTAAAGTATGTGATGATGTAAGAATGTTATAAGTATGTTATCTTTGACATTAAACAGAAGTTTCTTTTAAAAAAATAATAATAATAAATAAATTAATTATAAATAAGAGGAAGAAGAAAAGAAATTAATATTGTATAGAGGTTATCTTTAATCAGATTTATGTAAATAATTATTTACTAATTCCAGGTGTTAAAGTATATGTGATGATGTAAGGATGTTGGTTTTAAAAATACAGAAGGTAAAAAAACAACATGTATGTATGACAGTTAAATTTGAACAAAACTAAAAACAAGAAAGCATTATCGAAAGCTGACATGTTACATCAAGTTTGTACAGTAACTATGGATCTAGAGATACTGCTTTAAATATGTATTAAAAATTAAAAACAAACATTTCTTTTTATTTTATTTTATTTATTTTTTTAAGTGTGACTCACAGAAGTACAAATCAAACAATAAAATCACAAACTTTATAATAATTTACATTAACAGTATTTTATTTATACTGATCTAAATTGATAAACTCATATAAAAATGTGTAGCCCAGTAATAAAATAATTTTACAAACATCTTAATGCAAATAATTAAATAAAACAATATTTTACATTTCAGTGTCTCAGTAGATTTTAATTTTGAGTAGTTGTATTTCAAATATTGATGGTAAGTGTGCTTTAATAATACAATATTGGTACAATAATTCTTTTTTTGAAAAAAAGAAAGAAGTAAGAATCCCTCAAAAAACAATTGCTGAAAGTTGTCAAATAAAATAAAATCTTTCCCAAACTGTTAATCACAGCAGTATAAAATTGATAAAAATTCTGAATACAAATATATGTTCTTAGTATAAGCCATTAATTTAGCACCAGTACAAAATATTTTCTGCTTAACTAACAACTTGCACTCTTTAACATATAAACCAGTATATGGAAACCACAGAAAAAAAGGATACAAGTCAAAGAAATAAAAAAATTTCTTATTCAGTTATTTGAGATATTGTGCTGAACTGAATAACTCCAAGATTCAATACTAAAATTAGAAAGAACAGAAAGTACCATCATCTTCCTACACCTTAAAATGTAGCAACATTTTGAAAACAATAACAAAAATATTTGCTCCGATTTAAAGTTTTCTCTGTGTTCTTTGAGTAGGTGTACTTTAATATTAAATAGTTTATAACAAGTAACAAGTGTGATATTACAATATACAAATAAAAGAACATTAAAATATAAAAAAAAACAAACAAAAAAACAAAAAAAAAAAGTTTCTAAATATATAACACTGGTTATTCATGTATATTAATAATTAAAGTAACAGTAAAAATAAATTTAATTTATACAAAACATTAAATTTAGATTCAAGAATTCAAGTAAAAAAAAAAAAAAAAAAATATTTGTACTTCCCATACAAAAGGAATTATAAATATTTAAATAGAAGATAACACAATAATTTACTACTGATCTTCAGTGAAGTAAAATTTCAAGCTAGACATAAAAGAAGAGATATCTACTAATTGTATTCTATAAATTATTTCTAAAATGTGCTAACAGATCAAGTAAATAATAAAAAAAAAAATATGTATGTACAAAACTTCAAAATTGTTCAAAAATGAAGATATCCTTTAAATACAAATAAGAGTTAACTCTGATTACTATTATTAATATTTTTTATGGATACTATTATTAAAGAACAGATTGTCACATTCATCAAAAACAATTACAACAGTTACAAAATGTAATAAATATTTTGACAGATCAACAAAAAAATTAAACAATTCTGTACATGAAAATTTTAAAAAAAAATATTTAAAAAAAAAATATTCCTGAATATTTTAGATTTAAAGCATTAAAAAAGAATCAATATTTAGATTTTGAAAAACCTTAACAATTCTGTTAACAAAACAGTTTTAAAAAACTATATAAAATAAAAATATTCTAAAATAAAAATATTTAAAACATTAAGAATCACTACCTAGATTCTGAAAAATGCAAACAGGACTGTAGTCTATGAATCCACCATTTTCATGTACAAATTTAGTATTTTTTTTACATTTCAACCAGTGATGGTACATCAAAAGCCATTTATGTTCTTTTCTGTCTAAATGAAAATGCATATAAAAAGATTTCATGCTGCTGATCTATCAGAATAGTTTCCTCTCACAAATATCTTTATGTAAGTCGTAATTTACCATGACATCATAATATTTATCACCGAGATCTTTCCACAGATAAACAAAATTCATTATGATTAAAGAAATAACAGAAATCAATCTTCATTCCCAGTGAAGATGATAATAAACATCTTTTTAAAAACTGATTTTACATAATAAACATTAATTGGACGGAAATCTATTTATATCTGTACATGATTTGGTTAAAAAAACTTTTTTTAAATAAAAAAATTATGTTAACAATTACTGACCATAAATGCAAAAAAAAAATGCATAAAAAGAATTTTTTAAAAATTAGAAATGCTAAATTAAGCATTTACAAATTATAAAATTACAAAAATTTCAAATAAAGCATTTCAGCTAGAAATCTTTAATGCTGATAGTGAAGAATTTCCGAACAAAACAGAAAAACTAATTTTGATTGAAACATTTCACAAATGAATAAATTATAAAAAAAGGTCTGTTATAATTATATATAACATGATCTAAAATGCACATCACACTTTGTCAAACAGTTAATATTAAGGAAAATGTCATAGGATAACAATCTTTAACAGCCATGATGATATTTTCTAGACAAATATCACAAAACATACACTAGGCAGCACAGCCTATTAATAATATTTTTATGAAAAGCTTCAAAGGTACACTTTGTGTGTACGTTTAATTTGTATACAGGTGTATGGCTTATACAGCTAAACTTGTAAAAAGTATGAAGATAAAAAATATATTTTAATCCTGAGACTTCACTGCATCTATACTTTGTATGAAAATATTTCCCTGGCATTAACAAATAAAGAAACTAATTCATTCACAAATTCATTAATAATTATATATATATATTAAAACTAAATTTAAAAAATCAAATGATGCTTTTAAACTCCTTTGGGTGTTGTTTTAACAGTGGCATATAAATAAATAACAATATCACACTATAGGCAATATTTTCTCCTAAATGGAATGATTGAGACCTAAATCTAATTTACTAAGAACAAAAACAAATAAGACAACTGGAAATTCAGGAAAAAAAATGGAATTTGTAAAATATAAGTAGCAAATATTTTCATTCAAAATACCTTCACTTTACAAATATTTTTTCAGAATAAAATTTTCTCATAATATATAGTAAATACAATACACTACAGTTACTTACAACAGTTACACCCCCCAAAACAATATATCCAATCATAATATACACAAATGTATACTAAAAAAAAATTAATAATATCCAGTCCTTGAAAGACACTTGCACTTAAAACAGAAAATATTCACGTTTGCCTAGCAACACCAGCTTAGGCATCCACTTTTTATTTCATTTGATTCCACCTGGCTTCGAGCAAAATTAATAAACACTTGTTCCAGAGTTGTCTGCCCTACGAGGTAATCTTCAATGTTGTAAGATGCTTTTGCTCTTTCCATGATTCCGAACAGCTGTGCCCATGTAAAGTTTTTATCAGTTATCTGGTAGTGCAGCATGCACTGGTGCACGTCCTTGAGAATGCTCTGACTGAAGGTTTGCTCTATGAAGGTCATCAGAGGTCGAAGGTCAGGGTTGGGGTTAACATCAGTGCTGGCCACTTTGACAATGAGGGTGTAGCCCTCTCCGAATTTGTTCTTGAGATGTTGTGGGCTGCCCAGACATTTGAACTGACCATTGACCATGACTGCAAGTCTGGTGCACAGAGCCTCACATTCCTCCATGCTGAAACCATAATGATTTTATTCTTAGAAAAAAATTGGTAATAATAATAATAATAACAATAATAATAATAATAATAATAATAATAAAAATAATTAATAAAAAATAATAAATAAATAAAAAATAAATAAAAAATAAAACAAAAAAAATAAAATAAAATAAAATAAAATAAATAAAATATTACTTCAATTCTAAAATGAATAATGATTTTAATTCTTAAAAAAAAAAAAAAACCCAGTTGACAGACCTGTGTGACGTCAGAATGAGAGTTTTTCCACTGTCTCGTACTGCTGCCAGGGCATCCCACAACAGTCGCCTAGCAACAGGATCCATTCCGGTGGTTGGCTCATCCAGCAAAATTATGGGTGGGTTTCCAATCAAAGCTATAGCAGTGCTCAGTTTGCGTTTATTTCCTCCGCTAAAAATAACAAACTCATTAATTTGAATCAGTTATATCTCACAGAGATTTTCATCTCATTCATATAAATTGAAAAAAAAAAAAAAAAACTGAAAAAAGAAAAGGAAAAAAAAAAAAAAAAACACCAGTAGAATATATGAACAAACAAACAAAATAAATAAATAAATAAAGATACAACAAATTCATTTTTTTTTAAAGCCAAAACAACTAGAACTTATCGTAACTAAGGCAACCTCCTCAACAAATCAGTTCTTACAAAGTAACTGTTTTGAGACAAGACAACTCAGTTCCTTGTATTATTCCAAAACTTCAAGAAGAAAAAAAAATAATAATAAAATAAAATAATAATAATAACAAGAAGGAGAAGAAGACAATAACAAGAGAGTAGAAACCTAAATAAGAAGAGGTGAAGAAGAAGCTGACATTACCTGTACGTTTTTGACAGCTTGTCGGCATGTTCGGTGAGCAGGAGAGAGTGAATCATGTTCTGCACCATGTCCTTGATCTGACACTCAACCACTCCACGCAGTCTGGCAAACATCACTAATATCTCTCTGCCGGTCAGTTCTCCAATCAGTGCATCAAACTGTGGGCAGTAACCCAGTCTCTGCTGAACCTACTCAAACAAACAGTCTCATTACTGGCATCTGTTTATCTGTAGTTTCAATTATCTGTTCATCTATCTTCCAGTCTGTCTGTGTATTTTTATCTGTGTATCTGTCTGTATTATTAACCATTTAACACTACTTACTTTCATCTTTCTATTTTTCCTTGTGAAATGTTATTGTCTGACTGATATTTTAATTAATACAACATGGACATATATTTTTTTCTTTTTTTGTATGTTTATACAATTCTTTCGAAAAGTAATTGTCATGTAAACAATATTTTGAAATGAAAAGACATAAACAACATTCAGAATGAAAAATGACATTTAGAAAACTGAAAATGTCCAATAATAATATTAACTACAACTTGTGAAAAACAAATTCTTGTTTTTCTCTTTAGGAAATAAATTTTTCAAGCAAGTATATTTGAAGACAAAATGCAGCACCAGTTACTCTGTAAACTTTATTATTTAATGCTACAATTATATCAAAAATTAAAATTTCTGTAATTATTTTAATAGCTGCACTATTTTTACTGTTATATAAATAAATCAAATAAAAAAATTCTGTAATTATTTTAACAGTGGGACTATTTTTACCGTTATATAAATAAATATGTGATAAAAATTCTATAATTATTTTTAACAATTACACTACTTTTGCTGTTTTACAAATAAAGCAAAGATAAAAATATACGTAATTATTTTTGTTGTGGTAAGAATCCTAATTTCAGGGATTTTGAATCTTGAGAATAGGGTTTTGTCATCAAACTCGCCTGTTTTATCCGCATCATCATCACACTCACTGTTTTATCTGCGTCATCGTCAAAACTCACCTGTTTTATCTGCGTCATCATCAAACTCACCTGTTTTATCTGCGTCATCATCAAACTCACCTGTTTTATCCATGTCATCATCAAAACTCGCCTGTTTTATCCGCGTCATCATCAAACTCACCTGTTTTATCTGCGTCTTCATCAAACTCACCTGTTTTATCCATGTCATCATCAAACTCACCTGTTTTATCCGTGTCATCATCAAACTCACCTGTTTTATCCATGTCATCATCAAAACTTGCCTGTTTTATCCATGTCATCATCAAAACTCGCCTGTTTTATCCATGTCATCATCAAACTCACCTGTTTTATCCGTGTCATCATCAAACTCACCTGTTTTATCCATGTCATCATCAAAACTTGCCTGTTTTATCCGTGTCATCATCAAAACTCACCTGTTTTATCTGCGTCTTCACGTTCTTCATGTCAATGTATGCAAAGCCGTCCGTCATCAGCTCGTCCCCAGTCAACATCTTGAACGTTGTCGTTTTGCCCGCTCCGTTTATTCCCAGCAGCCCGAAGCACTCGCCCTGCGGAATTCCAACGCTGACGTGATTCACGGCGCACACAGACGCGTAATTCTTCACCACCTCCTTCAGGATGAGCTTGTCGCTCTGGAACAAGTCGAACAGCGGAGAGTTTGCCAGCCTCGCCCTCTCCCTGGCGACGTCTTCGTCTTCCTGGATGTGGGCGTCGATGGCATGCACCTGCTGCACTGGCTGCATCACCGACTTGGCCGAGAAGCAGACTTTGTTGAAAAACTGACTGAGGATTCTCGATTCGATGAGAAAGATCATGCTGGAGTAGAAGACGAACTGGACAGCGAGGAAAAACAGCATTCGACCAATGCCTTTCGCCTCCCACCCCAGGTAGTTGGTGTTGAACTCGGCGCAGAATGTACCGCAGTTGTCTGTCATTTAAAAAAAAAAAAAAAAGTTATTTATTATTTTCATGTAGACAGAATATCTCAAATACTATGAAAACGATGTGTATCTGTAAACTTGTGTATTTATATAAATATTTTTTAAAATTAATGAGAAAAAGTAGTAAATATTCTCCTGTTTCCACATTAATGGGCTTTATTGGAACAAATCAATAACTTCTAAGAATACAAAATATCAATTAACCAATACAAAAAAACACACATTTTGTTTTAGGAGGGTGGGGGTAATAAGACAACCTCAGAGAGTAAACAGGCTGTCTCCACATCAATTTAGAAATACTCAGTCTTTTAACAATATTAATAATAAATACAACAATAACAGTAATAGTAATAATAACAACAACAATAACAGTAATAGTAATAATAAAAAAATAATAACAACTATAACAATAACCAAAATAATAATAATAAAAATAGAAACAACATAATAATAAAACTAAAACTAAAACTACAACAACAACAATATTAATAAAAAAGATTGTCTCTACCTTTACAGCAAGGATTCGTTATGTTCAAACGAACAAGTATTGGACAAAATGCAGAAGCTTTTTCGCAGACACTTAAGAACTCATAGTTGTTGTAGATGTCTTGAAGTCCTTGACTGAGGCAGTAGTTAGGAAATACAGCCAGGAAAATCCACTCCAACATCCTGGCAACATTCTGTAGCTCCAGCTGTGGAATTGCCAATATTAGCACAGTCAACAGTGTGGCAATACCTGTAGAAAATGTCCAGTTATGAATGTATTGAATAAAGTTATAATTGCATAAAAAAACTGCATAAATAAATAAATAAATAAATAAATAAATAAATAAATAAACAAATAAATATGGTAGGGTAAAAAAATAAAATAAAATAAAATAAAATAAAATAAAATAAAAAAAACAAAATAAAATAAAATAAAATAAAATAAAATAAAACAAAATAAAACAAAATTAAATTAAATAAATTAAAATTAAATAAAATAAAAACATGAGCAGAGTAGGACATATAAACAGATGGACAATACACATGTTAATTAAATTTTTTTTTTTAAAATAACTTAACTCTGTCTCTACCAACAAACAATCATTATTTATCTACAAATGTCAGTACACAGCTACAATTATGAGAGAGCAAAAAGTGAAAGAGAAAACAACCTGACAAGATGTTAAACATGGTAATCCAGACGTAGGCTGTAGAGGGCACTTCAAACAAGAACGACCAGAGATACATGAAAGGTAACATGCCAAAACCATACAGGACGAAGAGCAAAAACACAACCATGAACCGGCCATCACTCACATACTCTGTGATGTCGAATCCAACAAAGCAGATAATCAGCACGATGCACGGTATGATGTAGTTGATCATGTCCCAGCAGAACGTCGACATCCAGAAGTTGATGGCCCGGACTCCGCTGACAAACTGGATGTGTTTCGCCTTCACTGCACGCTCCTTGACCAAGAACAGGGCAAAACTGCTGGCAAGGAAAGCCATGCCAAAGCAGACGTTGAACGGAATGATGAAATCCGATGCCTGCAGGTTCATCTCGTCGTCGATGACATTCAAATTTGTTCTCGGCAACGGGTGGTTGGTCATTTCAAAATTAATCAGGCTGCTGTTGGCAACGAACTGGAGAAAGGCATTCGCCATGCTTGCCAGCGAGATAGCAGGACTGTGGTAGGCCTGATTGTTGAAGTAAGTGGTTGGACGCAGTTTGTTTGCTTCCTGCTGGAAATCTGCTGCCACTAAGTAGTGCAGGTTGTATGTGCTAATGCTCTCTTTGCCTCTGTCTGCCAAGTACGTCACCAAATCTGGATTCTTCTTGTAACCTTCCTGGTCGTTGACAAAAATCACTTTTCCCATCGTCCCTTCAAACTGCTTGCTGTAATAACCACTCAGTCGGTTGAGGTCTGTTGTTGAGCTGAGCGACTTGCTGTAAGGAATGTAGTTGGTTTTGTAGTCGTTGACGGTGAGGAGGAGGGGCGGAGAGTCTTCCAGTTTGGGCATCGTCTTGAGGACGATGAGGGCCATGATGGTGAAGAACATTGGAACTAACAGCTGCGACGCTGTCACTATTTTGTTTCTGAAGGTGTGAAGAACCCGTTTGACAAACATTGCTCGGAACTGCTGAAGATGCAAGGCAAATCCCCTGTTCCGCTTCAGTGAAGTGTACAAATCTGAAATTAGAGTTAAATTAGTTGTTCATTATTTTTGTGTGTGTGTGTGTGTGCAGTCTTGTCAAAGTTTTTGTATGTTTTGAATATGTGTGTATTCATTCAGCTTATTAACAGTGTCTGTGTGTGTTTGTTAAGCTAATAACATATGAAAATTGCAAATAATCACATATATTTAGTAATTTATTATTTAGCATTACAAAAGGTATAATTATTAAATCGCTTCTCTTCAGATTCTTATTTCCAGGCTGCTTGACATTCAAGCAGGTCTCAAAATATCCCAACTTATGTATTTTTTTATTTAAGTTTATGACATTAAAATTTAAATTAGTGATATTTAGCTTAGTTATTTTGTTATTATTTTAATATTAGATATTAGTACAACCAAATTTACAAATTTAATATTTCACTCAACATAGTGTATAAATAATAATTCTTGTAAATTAAAATAAAGCTTTGTGGTGTATCAATCTAACATATATATTTACAAAAGAAACTAAAGCAAAAAAAATTTTAACTGGATATAGATCATTAGATGTGATTACTATTACAACACTGAAACTTAGTGTAAATAGAACAAACACAAAATTTGAAATAAGAACTGGATCTAGATAGAAGTGAAAAAAAAAAAAATTACAATTTGGTGTAATAATAATAATACCTACAATTTTGTATTCACATTATGCTATAAAGAATATATAACAAAATAAAAATATGTATTTAATTAAAAAGAATATTATTAATAATAAAAAAAAATATACAGGAAAAAGAAAATGACTATATTCTACTAGAAAAGCAACATGAAACTATCAACCAGGAAGTAAGAATACTAAAAATAATTTACTAAAACTGAACAGGAAAAGTAACAATGATCTGATTTAGTTTTTTTGTTTTGTTTAAAATTCATTGATAACTCAAAGAAATATGGGGTAAGAAAATCGATAACACAACTGATTTCAACAAACATTATTTGGGAGAAAAAAAAAAAATAAATAAATAAAATAAAATAAAATAAAATAAAATAAAATAAAATAAAATAAAATAAAATAAAATAAAATAAAAATAAATAAGAAGAAATAAAGCAACACCCAGTATTTTAGAAATACATTATATTAAAATTTTCTTCCAGCAACTACAAACATCTTCCAACTAATTACTGAATTTTTCTTTTTGGGGTGGGGGGGGGGAAATCTTTTAAATTTATCTGAAATTTTGAGTAATTTAAAGTTGCAATTATCCAGAGTTAATTATATTAACTAACTAAAAAACATTTTTATATAAATGAACCAGAATATTAGTTCTTCTCATGACAGCAATATTAACTTATGGTACGTACACACATACATAAACAAATTAAAAATGAAAAGAACTGTGTGAATAAAGCCACGTCACAGAGTACTCACATGTACAAAGATCACAGACCAAAAAGCTTAAATAACAGTTTAAAGCATAGGTTTTCAACCTGGGGGTTGCCAGCCTGTTTTCTGGGGGTCGCGAGATCGTTCTTAAGCAAGGGTATGTTTTAGCTTTTTTTCAACTTGACTTGGAAGGAGGAAGAAATAAAAACATGTAGATGGGTTTGGGACCCGTCATAGTGAATACTGATTCCTTTTGTAGTGTCTTTGGTTGATGAAAATATGGTAACACTTGATATTATTGATTCAAAATTTTTAAAGGGGGTCATTGGTCTTACTGATTTGCTCATAAAGGGTCACGGTATGAAAATTAAACCATTACTTTCTTTTTTTTTAATCTCAGAAAATTCATTACTGTTTTACATGAATAATCATTTCCTAAATCACTTCAGTATCTTCTGACTGTTTTAATTTACTACCGACACAGTAATTTCTTTCATATACAAATATATACATATATATATATATATATATATATATATCTTTTAAAGTAGTCTGCATTACATCAATGACGGTTTCTTAACAGAACAATATCTAATCCGTATTTATTTATTTATTTATTTAATATATCAGTAAAGCATGTACTAGTTTAAAGTGTTTATACTTAAGAAAGGAATAAAGCAAAGTATGGAAATGCACTGATAAAGCACAAAGAAAAAACATCAGTGTTTTACACCATGAAAAAAAGCAACACCACTATGTCATAAAATACACAGCCCATGTTTATAAAGACAAACTTTGTTTATATTTTACTCAGTCATGAGAAATGGTTCGTGCCACATCTCAGTATGCCCTTGCTTTGGAATTCAAGATAACTGAATGAATGAATATTTTGTTATTGATACCTTGAAATATCTTAATATTAACAGTTCTTGTTTTAAATAATTTCCATGAAGAAACTGAAAGAGATGAAACTGACTGATGTGACTCCTCATTCAAATCAACTGACAGCTTGGGGTTGTTTCAAAAATTCCTGCCAGTAGGAAAGTAGAGGCCATGGCCTCTGATAAACCAATTACTCATAATTTACTGGACTCAAAACAGGCCCTGTCAAAGATTAACCCTTGTGACCAACCATGTCCAGTATTCTAATAAATATGCAAGCTTATTTGGTTGTAACTAGTTGAAATTACCACTTTAAGGAACTAAAGATGTAGGTATATGGAAAACAGCCCTTGAAACCAATTTGTTTATTTAAGAGTGTGTGTGTTGGGTAAAACTAATTTTATTCGGTCTCAAGCACTCACTTATTTTAGAAGCACCAGGAAAATCTTTTGAAATTTGCTTTAATTAATCTGGTTTTTAATGAAGTTCAGACATATCCCAGCAGACTAAAACATTTATAAACATGGGCTGACACTACTTTGTGTACGTGGACAGATATGTAGTTATACCATCTGGATGCTGTACGTTATTGGTGATACGACTAGAATTATCGATGTTTGTGCTTGTACCACCATGTTGACCTTTGTCAGGATCTGTTTTAACAATGGTTAAGACAATGTTAGTAAACTTTTATCTATGTTAACAAGTTAACAGTCAATGTGAAATTACACAACATGAATGAAAAAAAATAGAAAAAAGATTGTAACGAAACAGACCTGCAGTTAATTATTAATTATATTAATTAAATATTAAAATCATCTCTTGTATTATTATCATAATCATCATTACTTGATGTTTAGCAGTTATATATGTTAACAAATAAAGTTTATGAAAGATTCATTATAAAACAAATTGAATTAAAATATTATTAAAGATTTACCTTTTAAATAAAAAAAATAAATAAATAAATAAAAAATGGCTAAATCTATTTTGATCAATAAATTACCAAATTAATTTTCATTTTAATTTTCTTACCTTAAAACATCATTATAATTATTGCATGAGAAATAAAGAAAATATATCAAATACTAAAATAAACTGCATTTTAGTGGAAAAGAAGGGATTTCAATCTTTTTATCTCTATATACCAGTATCTCGGTTATGATTGTTGATGTATAAATATTTTTAGGACAGTCAATATGTATGTATTTGTGTGTTCACATGAGAGATATACTTCACCCCATTCCACAGATATTGACTGCTTAGTAAATTTTATTTTTAGAAATTATATTTTAAAATATTTTTATGTTCAAAATAAATTTCACTTTAAATAAATTCTAGTTTAAGTTATTATCAAAATAAATTCCAGTTTTTATAGATATAGTCAAAATAAATTCTAGTTTAAGAAGATATTTTCCAAATAAACTTTATAGTTTAAGAAAATATTTTCAAAATAAATGTTTAAGAAAATATTTTTGAAATACATTTTAGTTGACGAAACTATTTGCAAAATAACATTTAGTTTAAGACGATCCTGTCAAAAATTGAATTCTTGTATTAAGAATTCATTTTTGTTACAAATTTGAGTTTGAGAATTAATTTTCAGAAAGAAGTAATGTTTCGTGACATTGTAAAAGCTGTTACCAAGTTCTACGAGTGGTGTGCTGCTGCTGCCCATGTTCACGTTGTTGTCCACTTCCTGCAGCCGTTTCACCTCGTCAGTTTTTCTCTGTAGTCGTTTCTTTAAATTGTCATCAATATTCTCACCAACTCTGAATAACAGATGTTTCTTAATCACAATTTATTATTATTATTTCTTTTTTTTAAAGTTCAATTTATTATTATTATTTCTTTTTTTTAAAGTTCAATTTATTCACATTCTATATCAAAATGACAAAAGTGATAGTATTTGTAGTTTTTTTTAATGTATTTGTATTTATGTCTTTACAATGCATCTATGAATAAAAAAAACCTCATGATTAACTTGTTATAGAATTTAAACATTAATTAATTATTTAAAGAATTATTTTCTCTCTAAAAGACCTCCCCTAGTATTTATATAAACATCAAGAAACTAACCGAAGGAAGACTTCTTCCATGGTGGTAACAGATGCTCCATAGCTGGAAATGCCAAGCTGTTCCTGTCTGTTCTGCAGTTCAGTGAAGAGTTCTTCAAAACGATTTGAACTCTCCTGTGGCAAAATGTAGGAAAGTTCAGCTCCAATATTGCTTTCCATTTCTGCCTGGGGGACGTAACTCTTCACTAGCTGAGTGATCACACTGACATTGCAGCCAGGCTCTTTCACAATTATCATGTGATATCCTGCCCCTGAAAGAAGAACAATAATTTTTCTTTCAATCAAATCAATGTATCATTTTAAACATACTTTAATGCATGTCTACAGGAGAATTTAAGAATGTTTTTTTGATGGAACTCTTCACAGTCCCATTGTGACATCATCAACAACAAAAAATTCAAAATGATTCTGCTTTCCTATACAGGTAATTAATATCCACACATTTAGGATAATAGCCATTTCTCACATGAAAATCTTTCACGACTGCTAACATTTTAGTACGTTTACAAATTTAGAAAAGTTAAACTGACCGTATTTTCTCTTCAGAAACAGCGAGCTGCCACAGCATTTGATTACTCCTTCTGTCATGATGGCAATTCGGTCTCCAAGGAGATCAGCTTCATCCATGAAGTGAGTGGTCAGCACCATGGTCCGGCCAGCTCTGTTGTTCTGCAGAACTGACCAGATGTGCCTGCGAGCATCAGGATCCATTCCAGACGTGGGCTCATCCAGGATGACCACCTGTAAAGAGTGGTGAACACAGCTCAGTTTTAATACAACACGTTTACAAAGATTTAACAAACCAGGTAATAATATGCATGTATTGTCTACGATTTGTGTATATTTATAGAGGTTTTGTATTTGTGTGTATTTTTATGTGGGTATATTTGTATGTATATATGTATGTGTAGGTATGGAAATAAATTCTAAAACTGTACAATATCCATATACAGGTACCGGACCAGTTATCTGGCATCCTCAAATCCAGAAGTTTTTTCCTGATGCTATTTTCATAGTTGTGGGTGTTGTCCTCACCAGACTGGAACTACTCTTTCAAGCCATGTGGCGTTCATTCACTCGCTGCATTGTTTACGTTTTTGAGTCTCCAGAGTTGTTTATCATCAATTTTCTTTATGTTTTTAATTTTAAAATGTTTATGTCTAATTATTTACATATTTAGATGCCTTGGTACCAGAAAACCGGTAAATCCAGAAATCCAGAATGTCTCAGGCCCCCTGGGAGTCCGAATAATTGGTCTGGTACCTGTATGTGTATGCTTGTAGTATTTTATAGATATTTATCATCTTATTAACACTACTACTGTAATTATTTTTAACTTCGAATGTGTAACCTTTGAGTCTCCAATGAGAGCAATTCCAACTGAGAGTTTTCTCTTCATGCCTCCAGACAGAGTTCTGGTCTGTGCTTTTCTTTTGTCTCTCAGTCCTATACAATCCAACATGCGCTCCACCTCCTCGTTCACCTTGTCTTTGCGTAAACCCTTCAGCTACAAACATACAAGAGATCACACTGTTAACTCTAACTTCTGTAATGAATAGCATGGGTAACGTAAGTTGCATAATGTTTGGAAATTCTTGGTTCAGCTACCAATATATAAAAACCATAAAAAAATAAAACAAGATAATTTCTGATTCAATCTAAATAATAAATAAATAACATAAAAAAATATCAATCAAATAATCAGGCAAAAATAATAATAAAAAAAATCAAATAACAAAACAAATAAACAATCAGTAAATAAAGAAACATGATGAACAAACAAAAGAAAACCTTCGAGAAGAAGATAAGATGTTCTTCCACTGTGAGAGTGTCAAACAGTACGTCATGTTGTGGACACAGTCCCAGACTCTGCTGAACGCTGCTGATGTCAGTCCTGATGTCGTAATCATTGACCAGAGCTGTTCCACTGGTTGGTGGAAAGAAACCTTAAAATAAAAATTTTAAAAATAAGGAATAAAGAAATTTTAAATTTTACTTTTTAATTTAAATGTATAATAGTCTGCATATGAGAAATAGAATTATTATTATTATTTTTTTTTTTTAAATTATCAGCATTTTCCTTTTGGGAAAATTAATTAACAATACTCATTAATTATTTCTTTATAAAATCATTAATAATATTATTAAGATTAATTTATCAAATATATTTTGAATTAAATAAATAAATTAATATATGTGTGTGTGTGTGTGTGTGTGTATGTTTATGTATGTATGTGTAAGTGTGTGTGTATACATGTGTGTGTGTGGATTAATTAACAATAATTTATTGAGATGTATTATAAATGGAATTATTTGATGCACTGATTCAGTAAATTATAAAAAAATAAAAGAGATTGCTAAATATTTTAATATATACATCTGTACACTGAATAAACTATTGAAATTCTATCTCTAAGTTAAAAAAAGAAAAAGAAAAAATATCCTTTTTATTAACTCTATCTGTGTATGTTACATCAGAAATCCACCCAAGGACAATCAGTGATGTGTGTCACTGAATGTCAGACCATTTTAACCCTTTGTGTGTTACATATCATCCAAGGTTAACTCTTTATGCTCAGCACATGATCAAAAATTAATCCTTTTATCTGTTGGATATCATTCAAAATTAACCCTTTGTATGCTACATATCATCTAGGGTTAACCCTTTATATGTTACATATTATCTCAAGTTAAACTCTTTTTTCTGCTGGATATCATCCAACGTTAACTGTTTGACATCATCTAAGCTTAACCCTTTATATGCTGTAGCTGAATTTTGTACAGTACAAACCCTTCACGTTTTGCAAGACTAATATAAAATGCATGAACAAACCTGTCAAAATGGACATTGTGGTTGTTTTCCCTGCTCCATTGTGTCCAAGAAGAGCTGTGATTTGACCTTCATACATGTTCAATGTCATGCCTGCCACAGCAGCTTTGTACTCGCCATTTTTGTGAAATTGCTACCACGAAAAGAAAATAAGGTATTAATGTGATTTGTATCCAGTTTTTTTAGGTTAATTATTAATTTTAAGATGAGATATTTATTTTGATTATGTAATGTGTTACCTGAATCAAAAACATTCTTTCTAAAACATATTACAAGAAATATCAAAACATACATTTTTCAAAAACAACTACTTTTTGTTCATCTATTACCAATATGTAGAAGAGAAAACCAGATTTTAATTACATATTAAATCATGGCAAAAATGATGGGATTTTGTGAAGAAAAGCTTTTATAATAAGAACTGTGAGTGAAAGTGAGTGAAATTAATTAACTAATTAGTTATTCACTTAATATATTCACACACGTGTACACACACAAAAAAATTCATGCCTCAACAAAAATGGTGTAGAGGAAATGAAATAATCTAACAACAACCACAAACCTTTCTAAGGTTACGTATCTTGATTCCAGCCTTCAGTCCCACAGGATCTTTTTCAAACAAATCAGGGTCCTGGCCTACACTGTCTTCATCGATATATTTATTACCATGTTTGTAGCCACACCAGTATGTAAGCTACAAAGAGCATTCAGAAAACAGGTCTCAGATTTTCATTATAGCATGTAACAACAAAAAAATTCAACTTTATATTATATATGTTTAATGTATATGAAGGTGTATACTATATTAATTGATTTTCACTTGTCTGTATTATGACTGACACAGAGAATCTTTTTTATTTATTTATTTACTATAAAAGCATATTCCACTGCTTTCATGCATCAAATACATTTTTAAAAATCATTGATTAGAAAACAGACTGAAGTTACATTACATCTCTGTCAGTTTCTGTCACATATATATTAATTTTACCTCTTAACTACTTCTTTCAGTTATCTTATAAAATTAAAGTCAAGCCTGAAAATCAGTTCACATTTTTTTTTTCATTGTTCATTTTACTTAATATTAACTGACTGGCAGCCTGTCATAAACAAACACTGTATTAGACTGCCTCCATGGATCCTCAAAATGGTTTGGGTTTTATTAAACTTACTGTGAATGGAAAATACCAAGGTTTTGGAACGCCAAACTCTCCTGGGAAAACAGCCTCAATATACCAAGTGAGAACTCCATAGAGAAAACTGTCAAACACCAGCATAATAAACACATGTAGGAGAGCAAAATCATCATCAATTGATGCTCCCTTTGAGAAATTATCCCACTGCACTCCAGCACCTGAACAAAATAATAATAATAATAATAATAATTATTATTATTATTATTATTATTATTATTAAAAATACTGTTATAATAAAAATAACAGAAAGAAATTCATATAAAAATTGTTCATGATATTCAAAAACAAAACAGAAAAATAATTCCAGCAGCATTAATTTTAAAAATTAAATAAATAAATAAATAAATATTCCAAAAATAATACCCCCCAACAGAAAAAAATCTAGTAAGAGAAAAAAAAGCAAAAATAAATTAGGTAAGAGATTGAAAAATAATAATAATTAAGAAATTAAATTAAATTTTAGAATCTAATAACATTTTATTCAAATAAAACATTACAAAAACTTATTACAAACAGAAAAGATCCATTATTACATGCCAGAAAATGTATTCTCAAAATAATTAGACTAGTAAGTATGTTCTTTACTGTTAAGAAAAATGTCATTTTAAAATATTATCTTTCTTTTATTGATTTTTGCTCCTGAGAGATAGTTCAATATGGCAGCTCTGTCCTCATTACTGATTATACTGTTACCAAGCAACTGTTAATAAATCATTAGCTAAGCTGTTTTATCTGTTAATCTGTCAGATCTGAAGACATTTTTAAATACGTAGAAAAGCTATGCACATTCAGCAGCTTGTTTTAGTAATCTCGCAGTTTATCGATTCTTATTTCCTTTTCTTTTCTTTTTTTGGCCTTAATATCCGAGTCATGCCAGCTTTGTTAACTATTGATTTGGTTTGTTTTTACTGCAGATATAAATCAGAAAGCAGAAAGCAGAAAAACAAATTGAATCTTTTTTTTTTCTTTTTTTTTAAATATTTGTAAAATGTATTATTATAACAAGATGATATTTAACATCAAATAAAATCCATCATTTGAAAGCATTAAGTTTTTAGTATACACTTCAACTTAAAATTTGACATGCAGCAATGTGAATAAAATTACATTGTTAATATACCATTATTACTGATAACACTTTTTCCTCTGTTTCATTATTATCATCATCATTATTATTATTATTATTATTATTATTATTATTATTATTATTATTATTATTATTATTATTATTAGTTGTTGTTTTTTGTGTGAGGGGTTACTATTTTAATGGATATCTTTCCTAACATGAAATGTTGACAAATCTTAGTTAAAATTATACAGAATAAAAAAAAATGAAGTAAATATCAAGTTACCGGTTCCTTCAAACATTCCAATAACCTGTCCTCCAAGTGCCAAAGCAATCTGAAAATCGAGTGAGAGGGCAATCTTCATAATCCAGTTCAGCGTGTCATATCGAGGCTGGATGAAGAAGTATGGTAGATAGCAACAGAAGAAGAGAATCCCACTTGCAGCAGCAGCTACATTGGCTAAAAGTAAAGAATTTTTAAAAATTAATAAATTATACATTAACTGAAAAATGTAAAAAATAATAATAATAATGATAAACAAAATTAAATTAAAACAAAAAAAAGTTATATAACTATTCTGTATGCAAGTTTAGTATTCGTGATTTGTACCTAATTAATGAATGCTTAATAAAAGGCCCAGCACAACAAAAGTATGATTTAGATGTTAAGAAAATGAATATTTGGTAGCAAACAAAAAATTATTTCACTACTCAATATTTGAAAGACTTTCTTTTTAAAAATTTGTTTAGATGTTATGTTATGTTATTTTTTTATTTAAAAAAAAAAACTACTAACCTGTTGAAAAAAAGACACTAATGAAGAAACAGAACATAATTGTTGAGATTGAGTACAACATCAGAAAGATGAAGAGCAGAAATGGGTTAGTTTTCCCAATGACGTTTTGTAGTTTGGGTCCAAATTTGACACTGTAGAAGAGAGTCATTATGAGGACTGAGATCATGAGAAACAAAAAGTATTTAAGGAACCAGGCAGTCCAGTGAAGCCAGTTACTCAGACCCATCATCTTCATTGATTCCTGAAAGCAAAAGATATAAGTAAAAACAAGATTGATGGTAATTCGCTAGACAACAACAACAAAACAAATGCTATCACCTAGTTTTACTATCTGAGGATAACATGAAGGAAAAAAAATGAATGTTTTATTGGAAGGGCAAAACATTTATGTTTCAAATAGAGACATAATTTAATTATTCGTTAAAAAACTTAATCAAAGGCTAACCTTCAATTTTCTTTCCTTTTCATGCACCACGTCTTTGACAATGCTGAGAGCAACGACGATAAAACTCAGCATCAGCAACATTGGAAACTGTTTCTGAATGACCAGAACAAAGTTGTCGTCATCGTACGGTGGGTATGGATGACGTCGCAGGCCCATCGTTGTGCTGTTGATCAGAGGCAGCGTTTCATTAGTTGCAAACTCTTCAAACAAAGCAAAGTTGATGGCATTCTGCACAGTGAGAAATCCTTTTTGATAGTATCCTAAGGAAATACGTAAATGTATATTCTAGATTATATATATAAATAAATGTATTGTATCCTAGGTATAAAAAAAAAGAAAGAAAAAAAAGATGACCTGTACATGTATATTTCTGTTATAGTGTAATATATAAAAATGAGGATAACAAGATACAGTTGTTATGTTGTGTTGATGACGATATATGATATGACTGTATTGAAACAAAGAGTGTAAGAAGCTGTTACTGTTAGGACAAAATTTAGAATGACAAGATATGACTCTGATGTAACAATAACAATTAGAGTAACAAAATGTCACAGCTACACTAAAAGTGACAACAAATTACAACTATGATGCTAAACATGATATGAATGATATCAAGTCTGTGGAGTTACAATGAAGATAGCATGACATTAATGATGTTAAGACATGACATTAATGACGTTAAGACATGATATGAGTGATGTCAAGATGTGACTGTCATGTTACAATGACGATAACAAGATGTTACAGTGAATATAACAAAATAAGATTTTTTGGAGAAAAATTAAAATAATAAGATGTGACTGGATGGATGATACAGATGATGATACAATATGACAGTGATGATACAATAAGATATAGTTACCTGGATCTTTGCCACATGGTTGGCTTTTATCCCGTGGTCCTACTCTCTGGAATACAGGGAACTGTCGACCTGTCTCCCATTGTGAACTGGAGGTGAATGAGCTGGACAAGCTTTTCTTGTGAACTTGATAACTCAGGCGTATTTTTACTGATATATTCGGTGAGAAGCTTGATCCATTGTTCTCAAACTGGTTGGCAAAGACAATTCCACCAAGATACTTTTTAGTGTCATTCAGAAGAAACTGAACCATTTGATCTTTGGTATCAAACCCTTTATCTGTTAAAAAAAAGAAAGTATTCAGGGTCATTGGCTAAAGTATAACAAACAAGACATGATTTATCTTTCAGCTCAAACAAAACTTATTGCTTTGGCTTCTATGAAGTCTGCTTGCTTTTTATTTTTATTTTTATACAACATGATTCTGTTCAAAAATGCTTTTAGTTTTTCATAGCTTGCAGTGCCACTATATCTAAACTGAGCCCTGGGTAAACCGAAGCACAGCAATTGTGATCAAGTATCTCAGAAAATAGTACTGTTACTTTTGTGGTGTGTATAATAACATGTAGTATAATATATATTTAAATTAATAACAAAATATGTCTCTTTGTAGATACACCATTAATAATATATAAAAGAAAAGAACGCACCATAATTTGGTTGCTTGCTTTTGAAATGATTATACTGCAATCAAAATATTTTTCACATCTTTTCATGTTTATAGGCTAATAGCATAATAATAAATGAATGAGATTTTAGTGTTAAAATTTGCATGTGATTACAATCACTTATTATTCTCATGGAGGCAAACTGCTTTGTTTTGTGGTTTTTTAAAGATAATTAAAAAAAAGCAAAAAAAAAAAAAGAAACTTACAGGGAGGAACACTTGGCAGTATAGCATTCATTCTGTTTACAATTCTTCTGGTAGCTTCATTTTGTGGACAAAATGCAATGCCTCTTGGCAAATCTTTTGGGAATATCTCAAAAGAACACTGATTCCATGTTGTCACATTCGTAATGCTGGTTTCTTCCACACGTTGTCTTATAACAATCAGAATAGCAGCAAAAAAAGTCGGCAGAAGTATTTCAACACAAGTCAAGAATATCTTTCTCTTTTGTATGAGAAAGTTCTTCCACAGTAGCAAAGCAAACTGATTCCCTCTGGCCATTTTGAATTCTTTTATTAAAAGGGACACTGTATACGTCTGTTGTTTTGTGTAGTCTGCATCCGGCGTTTAACTGTTATAATAAATTCCAGTTATAAAGAAGAAAAGTATAAAGCAGTTCCTGAATTGTCTGAAGGAAATAACTAGTTACATACACATGCTACAAACATAAATGGTACACCCACACACACAGGACCTTGAATTTAAAGAGACACACTAAAATTCCTCAATATTTTTTTTATTTTTTTATAGCAGATTAATTATCAGCTGTGAGCAGCCATCTTCCAAATGACGTTAACAAATGGGGATAAAATGTTGACAAAGTAAGGCAACATTAATTTAATGAATGACATTCCTATACATAGGTATGTGCAGATACTCGCGATTAGCGGCTGCGGTTTCTTACCAATTAGCTGTTCCACAGAAATCGTGTTTTGCATGAGGGGGGGCACCGTTTGTTCGCTTTTCATTGGATCGTGTTATATTCTTTCCTTGGGATTTCTGCACACAAACTCAGACGGGATATTGATAAATGCTCACGATTTCTAATATTTTGATTCCGTGGAGTTTTTCTGTGCCTACGCTGCCTTTTAGAAAATTACGAATTTTCAACACGCTTGAACTACTAAAACCAGCTACTGGACACGAACGAAAGGTAAGTAGACATTAACTTTGGTTTTTTATCTTATTGTCTTTAAAATTTTATCAAAAGTTATGGTTTTTTTAAATTGTTATGATTGCCTCGTGAAATATGGTATTTTGGTCATTTCGGTGTTCGATCGCCATCGTGACACTTTTACAGAATTTTCAACATGCTACAATAACTAAAACCGGTTACGTGACACGAATGAAAAGTAGCTGGACATAATAATTAGTTTTTTATATTATTGTCTTTAAAATTTTATCAAAATGGTTGGACGCATTCAACTGTTATGATCGCCTCGTCAAAAATGGTCTGTTGGTCATTTTGGTGTTCGGTCGCCATCTTGAAACTTTTACGGAATTTTCAACATGCTACAATAACCGGTTACTGGACACGAACGAAAAGTAGCTGGACATAATAATTAGTTTTTTATCTTACTGTCTTTAAAATTTTATCAAAAGTTATGGTTTTTTTAAATTGTTATGATCGCCTCGTGAAATATGGTCTGTGTAATTTCGGTTTTCGATCGCCATCTTGAAACTTTTACGGAATTTTCAACATGCTACAATAACTAAAACCGGTTACGTGACACGAATGAAAAGTAGCTGGACATAATAATTAGTTTTTTATATTATTGTCTTTAAAATTTTATCAAAATGGTTGGACGCATTCAACTGTTATGATCGCCTCGTCAAAAATGGTCTGTTGGTCATTTTGGTGTTCGGTCGCCATCTTGAAACTTTTACGGAATTTTCAACATGCTACAATAACCGGTTACTGGACACGAACGAAAAGTAGCTGGACATAATAATTAGTTTTTTATCTTACTGTCTTTAAAATTTTATCAAAAGTTATGGTTTTTTTAAATTGTTATGATCGCCTCGTGAAATATGGTCTGTGTAATTTCGGTTTTCGATCGCCATCTTGAAACTTTTACGGAATTTTCAACATGCTACAATAACTAAAACCGGTTACGTGACACGAATGAAAAGTAGCTGGACATAATAATTAGTTTTTTATATTATTGTCTTTAAAATTTTATCAAAATGGTTGGACGCATTCAACTGTTATGATCGCCTCGTCAAAAATGGTCTGTTGGTCATTTTGGTGTTCGGTCGCCATCTTGAAACTTTTACGGAATTTTCAACATGCTACAATAACCGGTTACTGGACACGAACGAAAAGTAGCTGGACATAATAATTAGTTTTTTATCTTACTGTCTTTAAAATTTTATCAAAAGTTATGGTTGCATTCAATTGTTATGATCGCCTCGTGAAATATGGTCTGTGTAATTTCGGTTTTCGATCGCCATCTTGAAACTTTTACTTACGGAATTTTCAACATGCTACAATAACTAAAACCGGTTATGTGACACGAATGAAAAGAAGCTGGACATAATAATTAGTTTTATTATCTTTGAAATTTTATGAAGCAGCTTCGAGGCTCTTAATTGTAATTTTTACCTCGTGAAATATGGTTTGTTGGCGTTATATCGCCAGTTTGAGTTTTTGTTTTTTTCTTCAAAGTTACGAATGTTCAACATGCTACAGTCACTAAAAAACCGGTTACATGAGACGAATGAAAAGTAGTTTTTTTTATCTAATTGTCTTTGAAATTTTGTCAAGCAGCTGAAAGCATGCTAACTAGTAAATCTAATCTTTATCTCGTCAAGCATGGTTATTTCGACGTTAGATCGCCGAAGTGAAAGTGTCATGGCAGACCAAACTTCCTGTATAAGGACTTACGTTTGAGAATGGATTATGCTGACTTAATACTTATTCTTCTTAAATTATCTTACATAAGAATGATGGACAAATATGTTCCTAACAATATATTGGTATTTTCATCCATAATTGTCTCAAATCTCAAGATGTTTTAGGATTTTAAAATCATAAAGTTGACCAAACAATTATAATTTCTAAACACCAAATCAAATAAGCACTTGCTATTGTATTCTGTGTGGATTTAATTTGTATTGGTCATTCAAATTTTGCATTTCTTTTCATATAATGTTGTTGTTTTTTTTCCACAGTTCCTGCAACAGATGAGTTTTTGAAAGGACACGTGCTTTATATTTACACTAGCTGTGGTAACAGTCGAGCAACAACAGTTAGTGAATTATGTAGTCATTTTTCACTAACTCCTACCCCTGTGTTGAGACTTTCTGATGAAGTGAAGAAAGTTGTGTACCAGTTCGATAAGTTTCGAAATCTGGCTTATGCTGTACAATTTACCAAATTTATGTGTTTATGTTCAGAAATTTTTTTATTGATTGAAAGCTGTAATCTTGAGGATGTACCCGGAAAACAAGATGAGCCCCAGCCTGGACCGAGTTGCAACCCACAATACGTTACTGCTTCCCCAGAACCACACAATCTATTGGATAGCAGTTCACTCTGTGGAGAAGATTCAGAGGAACCTGCTATTCCAATATTGACAAAACCACCCATTAAAACCAGACAAACAAAAAAATGCCTTTCATGCAAGTTATTAAATAACTCCTTAACAAATATGAGACTAAAACAGCTACAGCTTCAAAGGTCTACACACTTTGCAATCCGAGATGTGAGAGCACAGCAAAAGAAAAATAATATTTAATTTTGAATTCTAGTAGATTTTTTATGTACAGTTAGAAAGGTCAATTTGTCGAATATTTCAAATATCATTTTTAATAAAATATTGTGTATACATGCGTGCTTGCGTTTTAATTTTAAAATGTGCTAGAAAGATCTGGCGCTGTTGAAAATGATTATATTTCTATAATCTATGTTGATTATATTTTTAATAGCTTGTAGGATGCATGTTTTATTGGATGTTGTGACTTTTACTAAATATAATATGTATTCGTTCTGAAATAAACGAATTAATATTGTTTTGCCGATTACTAGCATTTGATGTTAACTATAATCCTCTGCAATACATAAACTCGTATAATCCTTGGAGTCGACTCCAGAAAGGTGTTGCCGGTCTTTATTAGGAGCAATACAATGTGTATGTAATCATGACAATTAAAGACACAGGTATTGTAACTGTCATTTGAAGCAGACAAAATAATTTTCTTGGCTTTGTGTTCGTACTTCCTGTGCTTTGACAGCAAACAAAATATACCTATCAATGTATCATGTGACCATCGCTGATGTTTTCTCTGATGGAGCAAATCAGCACTTGATGCAAAAATAGCCTAAGTTTTATCAATTTATGGTTTTATGATTAAAAAAATAGTGATAACATTCTATCACTACCTCTGGTACATAAATTCATGTTGTTTATATTTTAATAACCTACTGGCTGTATCATTGTATGTTTTTCTTCAATGTTCCTATTTTTAGCTTATTCATTGTAGCACGTGCGTTGTGAGATCGCCGTGCATTGTTTCCTACCTAGTCAAGTCACCGAAGACTTTATGTGCAACTACAAATAACTGGTGCTATTTTAAATGATTATATTTCTATAATCTGTGTTGATTATATTTTTAATAACTTGTATAATGCATGTTTTATTATATGTTATGACTTTTACTGAATATAATTATAATATGAATACGTTCTGAAATAAACAAATTAATGTTTATCTATAATCCTCTGCAATACATAAACTCGTATAATAAATTGGAGTCTACTCCAGAAAGGTATTGCCGGTCTTAATTAGGAGCAGTACATTGTGTATGTAATCATGACACTAAAGACAGGTATGATAAGTGTCATTTGAAGCAGACAATAGAATTTTCATGGCTTTGTGTTTGTACTTCCTGTGATTTGACAGCAAACAAAAGGTACCTATCAATGTATCATGTGACCATTGTTAATGTTTTCTCTGATGGAGCAAATCAAAATTTGAAGCAAAAATAGCCTAAGTTTTAAAACTGAACACTTTATGATTTATCAGTTTATGGTTTTACGATTAAAAAGAAAAAGTTGTACGTTTCGTATTTAATATTCTATGAATACCTCTGGTAGTTAGATTCACAGAATACATTCATTGTACTGTTTTGTAGTACAGTTTGTTATGTTTATGATTTTTAATTCGCTATTTATCGCAAGAATTTTTAAAGCAAAACACGAAGTTAGTTTATTTCTGATCGTATTCATATTATAATGTATATACTTTAGAAATCCGAACACTGGAGAAAACTATGCATCCCAAAAGTTACTAAAAATTAAAACATAGCTTCTATCATTTTAAATAGCAGAGGTTCTTTTATATGTTTGTTACTCTTTTTTTCTTACTTTCTTACTTTCTTTTTTTTTTTTTTTTAATTTTAGGCAAGCAATATACATTTGTGGACATAACTTTTGTTATAAATTTACACGCCATTGGTATTAATAGCGACGACATGTACGATGTTAGAAATATCGAACTTTGACCTTCCTGGGTGCTAAAAATAGCCTTGCTAAAAATAGTCGGTGTTGAGCAAAGGCGACACCGCCTTCAGATGAGCGCTTCGTAGAGCGACACCGCTTTAGCTTTAGGGATGTTCACAAAGTTCGCTTACCCCCACCACGTTTAACACTCTCATACAAGATTGGCATTGGTCTTCTCTGAAAATTTCATCAAGAAAGCTTGATTATTAACAAAGATAGATGGGAAAATGTTAAAATATTACTATTTTTGGTCACAGACCTCTAATGACTTATATAGCGTTTAATCGGACGAAAAAAATTGCTTTTTCGGGGGTTTAAAATTGCTGCTACTTCCTTAATTTTTTACATATTCACTTGATCTTGGTATCATTTTAAAGTGGTTTACAAGCTCTACCCAACTGTCTTATTTATTTTCAGATTAGTGGGGTTTGAAAAATTTATCCACATACCTACTATACATGTATATTTAAACAGAACCAAATATGCTCAGTGATACTCATCTATAGAGAAATGCAAACACTTTCACTGAAAATGAATGCAAATAGAATAAAACAATATTTGCAATAATATTTTTATGCTGTTATTTGAAAATTAATTATGAAAGCAGAATGACTGTACAAATGTTATTAAGTTTGCATGTGATATGTATTGCATTTGCTTACTTTGATACAAGTAACAATAATAGAGAGTAGAAGTGAATATATTTTACAATACTTTTTAACATTCATTAGAAGGATCTACATTCTGAATATACTATAATGTATACTGAGTATAATTAATGAATTCTTATAAAATGCAATGTCATGAATATGTAATATTTAAATAATTTATTAATTATTATTTTTAATCTTTTCATTTTTGACATTGCGATTTGTATTAATAATGTTATGCAGGAGCATATTTTACATAACTGTGACTTTAATAGTTTTAGTATCTCAAACATTAATGAGTGATTACAAATTAAATCGGTACGATAAAATTAGAACAATTCAGTATTCACCTGTTCACCCTTCACTATCACTGGCTTCAGTTATTTTATTATAACTTAATTCATTCATTTACCTGATATAAATATATATATAACTTCCTGATTTACTGTATACTGACTATTTAACCATAATACGTGACCAGGGTGATGGCTAGAAGAAAATCAATATTTGTGTTAATTCTTTACTTACCTTTCATACTCATCGTCTCATGATACTGATATCACTATTGACTGTGATCACAATCTATGACTCGAACGAGTCATACTGATGTTTTGAACAAAATTAACATAAATAAAAGAAGAATAACAGATTAACGAGTTGAACGTGTTAACTGTGGTGCGCACACCGTACAAATAATACGTGACACAACAACCGCTGACAACTCAAAAGCGAAACAGCTTTCGTGCTCTACTTTAGTATTTAGCTATTGCAGAAGAACAAAAGCACGTGATTAGGCGTTTCTTTAAAAAAGGAAACTAAAGCATAGCATTCGGGTAATCTCGGTTATTTCCGGAAAGAATGAAAACTGGTGAGAATATTTTACATAGTGTTTAACAGGCTGCACACTAGAGTAATAAAAAGTGATAAAATAAAGAATAATAATAAAATTAAATAATATTTACTTTTAACAACAAGCGCAGGAAAACGAACACTATCAGTATCAGTGTTTATTAAACGAACATTACGGAAGTTTGATATAACCTTGACCGTAAACCGGAACTGAAAATATAGGATATGTTTATGTTTATGTAGATTTGTATCGCTATCTGTCAAAAACAAAAGTTTATAGGATATTTGCACTTAATTTGTTAATCGAATAATACAACCCTGGCTTTATCCGTCAGCACGCCTGGTTATGGCGTTTACAGACCGAGGAGAAGGCACTCCGCCACTCAGGACATCACGAAATGATTTCAGTTCTGCTGCCTCGAGTTCCAGCAGTTCAGGCAGTTCTGTAAGTGTTAACAGAAGTATCGAGTCAATTGCATATGCCGAATTAGAATCAGACGAAGAATCAGACACTGATGATAAGACTTTTCCCTGCGTTCCTGATTGTTCTCAAACAGATTCACATTCATCAAGGACGATGTCGGCTGCAAGACCAGTGAAAGCTGAGACGTTTTGTGAATGTTTAAAGAGAGGCAAAGAAAAATACTGCAAGTGTGGAGAAGAGGATTCATGTACGTCTATGATTTTCCCCTTTCTGAAAAGTTTAAATCACAAATCGATTTCAACCAAAACTATACATTAAACATAATTTAGACTTACAAATTTCAAAATAATTCTGATCTAAAGAGAGCAATCTTACAGATTAGCCTTTTCCTGGCTTTTTGCCTATGCCTTGTCAGCAGATGTTTTACCAAATATTTTGCTACAGTTATTTGTTCTGCTGCAAATAAAAGTATTTTATATAAAGCTCAGTTACCAACATGACAAATTAAATTATGCTTGGACATCTTTATATGACCTTTTTAACTTTTTATATTTGCCTGCCAGCAGAACAACAGAAAACGTCAAAATATTTAGCAAAACCTACTCTGACAAATGATATTCCTTACAGTGCAAGATTAATTATTCTGATCATCTTTCTTCTTACCACAATGCCCATATTTTAATTTATAGTTTTTCTTCTTCTTTTTAACCTAAAAAATTTATTTTAATTAAATTTGTTCCAACTTATTCTTTGTTATTTCTTTCACAAATTTATTATCAATGTTAATATTAAGTTTTATATATATATATGTATGTAGATTTTGATTGGGTGTGGGATGATGAGAGTAAGTCCCTAGCCAGCTGTCTTCGTGATGATAACAGAGAAGTTGTATTTCACGTGGACTACAGCTGTGGCACTGCAGCTGTGAGAGGCTCAGTTCCTATGAAAGATGATCAGTATTTCTGGGAAGTTAAGATGACAACACCAGTATATGGAACCGATATGGTAAAACAGTTTGTTTACATTTTAATTACTCTATTAAAATTAATTGTGCATTTTAAGTGCTGGTTGAAACAGCTTGAATTTTTGCTATATCATTGTATGTGTTGGGCCAAAACAGAACATACTGAGCTTTAACGCCTCAAGTACATATTGAAACTTTCTAGAAATTTACATCATTTAAGTTAGGTGTGTTTTCTGTTATTGGCCAGAATATCAAGTTAATAATATATCTTGTAATTTCTGCATAAGCCTGATAAGACCAGAATCAAAATTTGATATAGATAAATTATATTTTGTTGGTACTTCTAAGCTCTTGCTTTTACTGCTAGGTTCCAGAATTTCAGAGCCATGATGCCCAAATGATTACTTTATGAAAGTTTGCATTAAACTGAATGACAGACTAGATAATATTGATGTATTTGGATCAGTTTAAAAACTGCTTGTTTGCAGACCATGAATGCAAAGAATAAATAGGTTGAGACCCAGAAGGAAATATTTGATTAGTATAATTTTATGTGTTATGTCAGTTTTGATCCAGTCAACATTGAAGTTAATATTAATACTAACACAAAAAAAATTATATATAAATATATATATATATATATATATATATATAAATTTGTTCTTGTATGTTCTGTGTTTACAGATGGTTGGAGTGGGGACAGGTCACATAGACCTGAATCGTTACAGACACATGTTTTGTAGTATGGTCGGACGTGACAGTGAGAGTTGGGGACTTTCATACACTGGCCAACTACAACACAAAGGAGAAAAAAGACAGTACTCTGCAAAGTTTGGCCAGAGCTCTATCATAGGTGTTCATCTCGATATGTGGCATGGAACTTTATCATTCTATAAGAATAGAAAACCATTAGGTAATTTTTTGTTTTATATTTTGATGATAATGGAATAAAAAAAGGGATTTTTTGTTTGTGTTTTTTTTCAATATAAAACATTTAATAGTTATAAGCTTTAATAATTTATTTATTTATTACAGTATTTTTGTTTTATTTTAAATTAATTACTGCTTGAAATGGATTTGCTACTGATATGTTTCTTTTTTATTACTTACTATGTAGTAAGTGGTTAATAAATTCACTGAAGGTTGTTTTGGCTATATACTTAATATTTTTCACTTTTTTTTAGTTAGATGTTCATTTTATAATTTTTAAACTGTCTTTAAGTTTACTAGGGTGCCTTCAAAACAGAAGTTTCATGTCAGAAACTGAACGCATGTCAAAATGCTTGTATGCTTCTGTCAATTTTCAATTTACCAATGAAAATTTTATTATTATTATTTCAGCTTATATTCTGAGTTTTGTGAATAAATATTTTGAAGTGTATTAAATTACATATATATATATAAAACCACATCAGAATATTTGCATAAAATTAAATAAGAAGTAATTAAATACATTTGCTATTAGAGTTATTATTATTATTATTATTATTATTATTATTATTATTATTATTATTATTATTATTATTATTATTATCATCATCATTATTTTAGTATTTCTGGTCAACATTTTTATTCCGGCATTGTAGGTATTGCATACAAAGGACTCCAGGGTAAGACCTTGTACCCAATGGTGTCATCGACCGCAGCAAGAAGTGGCATGAAAATGATAACCAGTCGATCATTCCGAACATCCTTGCAGTTCATGTGCTGCCAGGAACTGCGCAGGCTGGTGCCGGAGCACATGGCTGTTCTAGACGCGGTGCCACTGCCCCCGGGATTAAAGGCGTTCCTCGAGAACAACATGGGCTGGATGCTGCAGCCGTACTGCATGGCCAAAGTGAACGTTCCGAAGAAAAGACCGTACTCTAACATGGATGGCGTGGACCAGGCCAAGGAGGACGAGAAGGATGGATGTCCACCAAGTAAATGTGCCAGCAGCTCACGATGTAGTTCGTGAGTCAGTTCGAACTTTTGCATATTTCATGAGAAAATGTTTCACTTCTTTGTGGAGAGATCAAAAAAAAAAAAAGAGAGCAGAAAGGACAGGATTTTTTTTTTTTTTTTAAATTTAATGTTATTATTAATGCTTTTTTTTTTTTTTTTTTTAAATTATTGTTACTATATATATTTTTTTTTTATGTAAGGTTTTGATTTTTTTTTTTTAACAAATACAATAACATTCTGTGTAGTAAGGTAATAACTCAAGTAACATCTTGATTATTTTTATTTAAAAAAAAAACCCAAAACAATAAAAGTAAAAAAAGAAGATAAATAAGCCCATGTCTCAATCTGTTTGTTTAAATGTGCTTCCATGATGTTTTTTTAAAAACACGCAAGTTGACATAAAAAATTATTTTGATTGTTAAAAAACAAAACAAAAAAAAAGTCTCACCAAGTATGTTCATTTTAAGTAAACTCTGCACCCATTTCAGTTAAAGAATTGTAGAATATAACATTGTTACTGTACATTTCTTCTTTTTTTAAAAATAAAAACAGTTACTGTTACCATTAGTTTAACAGTAAATCAGTATATTTATAGCAGTTACAGGTTGTCAAGAATAGGTCATGAAGTATGTTATTTTTAATGTCGTGCTATTTTGGATAAATGTGTTGTAATTTGTACTTACATTTATTTATAAAGTATGTCTGGAACAAGATTTAATGATTCAGAAATATTTTTTTAATTCATTTTGAGCAGTTGTTTACATTATTTTAATTGAGTTTGACTGTTGGTGAAATTTCATCTTGATCCTTTGTTTCAAATGTAGACATCTGTTTTTATTTTATTTATTTATTGTATTATTTTTCTTCTTATTATTAATATTATTTTTGATTTTAATTTTTTTTTTTTTTTTTTTCCAGTTACTTAGTGTGTGATTTTTTCCAGATTTTAGCAAAACTGAAAATAAAACTTTATTTCTGTGAAATGTTCTTAACCTTGGAAAGAATATTGTATTATTTAACTTTTTGATAATTGAGTGAAAAAAAAAATAATTTGCAAAATTATTATTTTTTTTTTTATTACCTTTCACAGTGTTGCATGATAGAAATTTACATTCAGAGATTAGTCGAATAGTCTGATTTTTAGTATTAAGTTAATTACACTGTTTAGTCCTATTCCACTTAGTACTGATAATTTATTGGTTTACAGTTAGTGTCTGTGTTTTTGCATTTATTATGTTATTGCATTTATTATTTATATGTTATTCTGAAAAGGAGAGAAAAAATTAATGATTTTAATTTTGAGAAAAAAACATTTGGATAATGAGACACTCACTACTGAGTTGCTGTTTATATTATGTATATTTGAATGTAATACCAGTTTTAAAAAAACCTATACTGTAATGAAAATAGCTTTTTATTCATTTATAACGTCATTAGTTAAAACGTTTTCTTGTTTTTACTGTTAAATCTGCAACTGGTTTGTGAATGCAAGTGTGTACCTCAGAAAACAGGTGATGTTGTATTCTTGCCATGAGTAAAATGATGTTAACACTGTAATATTACTTCACATAAAAGTGTGTGTGTGCAACATCCACATTGCTTTTCATTATATTTGTGATTGAGGTTTTTTTTGTGTTTTAAAAAAAAAAAAATTCATTTTAATAATGACAGATTAACATTTGTGGGTTTTTTGTTTTTCATTCTGTATGTCTGTATACATATACATACATACAAAATATTGTCAGTAACCATAGTATGTTTTTGTACATTTGCATTAATTTTCTTAATTTACATACTGAACATGTATAAAAAAAGAGGTGATTGTGAAACATTGAAATAATAATATATGGTGAGCTACTTACAATAATTTCCATTGGTCAGCATGAAAATTTCATTTGAAATGACTGTGAAAAACATAGTTCATACTTAACAAATGTTCAAGTGTAAGAGATACATAACATTTTCACTTTTAATTTGTCTCATAACTGTATAAATTATTACAGTATTAAAATTCATGTTTTGTCTTGTGCATGATGTACATACTGCTTAATTTAAAGCACACAGTATTTGTGAAAGATCTCTGAAACCTTTCAGATTTGAATTACTGTTTATTTTTTAAGCTTTGAATCTGTATATAGCCTAATGCAATAAATCTGAAGGCACGAAATTTTCTAAAAAGTAAAAAAAAAAAAAAAAAATATTTACCTTTTAAAATTTACATTTGTTTCCTTTTCATGTTAAAATTCATGTCTTCAGTAAGCATAATAATGGCAGAGAAAGGATAATATTGATGCAAGTCACAGATGTTTGTTTCAGGATATTTAATTATTTTATTATTCTTATATATATAAATTTAGATCTTTTATTTTTTTTTATGTAAAATATTTATTCAACTTCTGCAGAGATATAAAAGAGATTTACATGAAAATATTTAGATGTTTTGTTATTGTTTAATTAATTAATTAAAAAAGGTTCTTTCATACACACACAAGTATACTCATGAAGAAAAGAAGAAGATGTGGAAATCTAAGAAAAGTAAAGGAAATACAGAAAAATGTTATCCAAATCAGTGAAAACTAAGTTGGGACATTTCTTTCATATATATATGTGTGTGTGTACGTATGTGTGTGCATATATGTAACACACAGAGGCATATATACACCTATGCAGTCTAGTGTACATGTGCAGCAATATATTTATTATATACATGTGATGCATAAGAACATAATGTGAAGGACTGTAATTTGGTTGCTATGTAAACATCAACATGATCTTTATTTCCACCAGTTTGATAATTCAGAATTTTAGATGGCTACAGCTGTTTGGTCATGCAGCAGATATTCTGTTAATCTATCCCAAATTTGGTTATTAATCTTTATTAGCAGTTTCATCTGAAGGTTATAATTATATCTGTAATACGAGTTAATCCATATCCCAGGAACTGTATACTAAGGGTAATAATTTTAATTGTGTCTGTAGCAAAAAAAATAATATTAACAGTCATTATGCAATATTAATATTTACTAATAAGATAAGTCACTGTTGAGTTCTTTTATCTCTGAAAAACACAAGAACAAAAAACAACAGATCATAACCTTTTAACATTTTTAAAAGACTGAATGTCAGTTTATCTTTAGTGTTTGCTGTTTTTTTTTGTTTTTTTTCCTGAATATTGGGATTTGATTTTACTGATTTTAAGATGAGTTCAAACTGAAAAATAAAGCAATGAGAAATTTATCATTCCTTATGTTTGTGTAATAAAACAGTTCATACTATATAATTATACTGTTGCAAAAAACTTCTTAATAGATAACACCACCAGTATTAATTCCATTATTTTAATTCCATTATTTTATTAAGAAATAATCTTAAAAACTGAGACCAAAAATGCACAGATATGATTACTATAAAATGCACCCCCCCCCCATTTAAAAATAACTGATTAATAACATTCATGAAAACAAAAAATGAATAATCATGCAAAAAAAGCCTTCTATGATCATGTAATGATAAACATTTCAGATAAAAACATGTTTTTATTTTTTAGAGTAATATAAATAATAATAATGTATAACTAATAATTACCAAAAAAAAAAGAAGAAATATTTAGTCTATGGAAGAATTCAAACAGCTAAAAGGTATAACAAAATAAGAGATGTTTCATACATTGTATTATAAAGTCGAAGTTAATTTTCTCAGTTTAAACTATTCATTTCAGGGAAATCATTTCTAATTCTTCAATACTTCTGAAAATATAAGTAATATATTTTATACCAAAAGTTTTATACAATTTGTATAACACATATGTTTTCCAACATATTTTACACTATACATGGTAATTTAGATAACATTTTATACCATCTGTCTTGGATAATATTTTATTCCATATACTTTAGACAATATATTTTATATTAAGCTCCATCTTTTGCACTGGAAAAAATAGTTAAAATATTTCTGTATTTTGCAGTTATTTCTGAACAATTCTAAATCGTCATGTTAATACATAAGAAACTGATTTGTTCTTCCAATTAATTAATTTTTTATTTTTTATTTTTTATTGCAATGCAAAAGTTTTTAACTGTAACTGAAAAACATCCATCCAGCTATTTGTTAGAAAACTTTAAGTTAAATAGCACAAGAGTTGCATATTTTGTTTTTACTAAAGCACCAAACGAAGTCTGCATGAAAACCAAGGAATAAACTGCTCATTAAAAATGAAAAACAAAATGGTATTCTCAACTGCAACATGAGTAACAAAAACAATAATTTTCAGTAACAAAAAACATTTAAAAGAAATGGCTATTAAAACACAATGTTAAAATATTTACATCTGACTGTGCTTATAAAATACATATTCACAGATTAATCTTAAACTGATCAAAAATGGCAAAACATTTTCAGTTTTTAAACATTTGTCACAAACTGGTTAAAAGCTATAAATATTCAAAAAATAATAATAAAAAGATCATGGAAAAATAATGGATATTATAAATAAAAATATACAGATTAATAAATGAAAATAAGTTAATTTCAGTTAAACTGATTCAGAATTTACTTAATCTGCAATGATATCACTTGGATACTAAATTAATATAAAAAAAATATATATATAAAAAAAATACAGATGTTGAGTATTATTAAATTAAGAACACTGATTTCCATAAAATGAATTAAATAATAATTATAAAATTAAGAAAATAATAAAGTCCACAGCACAACTGTACAGTAATATAAACTATTTGCTTTCTTAAAGATATGTAAAATATTAAGCTATTTACAAAAATCCTTTACACAATATTTCATATATCAGTTTTATAAAAGGCATTTAGATCATTTATTTCATAAAGAGCAGTGAAAACAGTCCTTCATGATGCAAGCAAACACTGCACGACATAAACCAGCAAACAGCAACACAAACTCCACACAAAAAGTCTAATGATGAGTATAATTTTCCTCCACGCAAAAGATTTCCAACCAAGAACCTCAATTTTCAACAACTCATACCTAAAATATCATACAAAAATGTCCAATCATTTGTTTGAACAATATGGAATTAAAGAATGAATTAAAACAAAAATATTTCATTTTGAAGTTACATCATATGTTTGTTTTTTCTTAAATTAAAGATGTATAAAAAGCAGTTATACTGCTTTTTCAAATCTTAAAAACAAAGTCAACTGAAAATTGTTATCCATAACAGAGAAAAACAAAAATCTGCACACAAAATTTTATATATCATGATTATTTACACTAATTTTTAGGAAAAGAAATTGTCATAATAAAGCACTGTTAATTTATATAGCAAATATAGTGTCACAGCTAACACAGGAATTTAATTGTCTTACATAACAATAAAATAAGGTTTGACATTTGAAACTTGCATGATCTTAAATGCCTTTTCATTAACAGTTAAAATATTTTCTATTCACAAAAACAGAGGCACATAAAGACAAAATAAAAAGGCATTTAAAGAATGTTTCAAATCTAGAAAAAATTATTTACCTTTGGAATATAAAGAGATATTTTTTCCTTTCATAATCAATGTAATAATTGTTAAAGTTGATATTCAAAAATGGCCTACATGCACAGTTATAAATTAATATGCTAAGAAATGTTTTAAATCTCTCTCTCTAAATGACATCTCAAATTTGTTACTTTACTATCATACTTCATTATCATAAAAGACTGGATACCTGAACTAAACACAAAAGTCACTTGGAAGTATAAAAAAGATATTAATCTTGTTGTTAACATTAACAAAGATACACTTTTGGGGAAAAAAATTATCAAATGAATACATTCTATTCGGAACACATGTAAAATGCTTTTAGCAGAAACAAAATGAGAATATTAGCAAAATGTAAAAATGAGAATGGTTGAGACCAGGTTGAATGCTTGGATTGCAGTTTTGGATATACAAAAATACATCAATTGCACTCAAAAATATCATATAACTATTATTTAGTGAACACAATGTGTGATACAGAACACACCAAAATCAAAATAATTTAAAATAATATCTTCATTGTTAGTAGCAAAATACTGAAAAGTGAAAAAAATAATATATTATTGATTAATGAGAACACAGCAAAAAAACTGACAGCTTCAAAGTGTCTACAGACATTATAAAGTGTCTACAGACATAAAGTGTCTACAGATATAAAGTGCATCAATGAATGAACACTGAATGAATGCATAGATTAAAATAAACTAAAATAAAGAAATATTTACTGTAAAATATGACAAAAATTCAAAAAAACAGAATGAGCAGTAATTTTTCTATGCACACAAAATTTTACAAATTTTCAACTGAATATAGTCTGTCAACAAATTAAATGGTAATTTGTTTTGTGACCTCATTTTGAAAAGGAGGAAAGCATTAAGGAAGAATTTTGTTTTTCATTAATTTTTACAATGGTAAAACTAGCATGAAAGAAAAAAATCAATATCCTCATTTCTTTAGTAGGCAAGAAGATAATGGTTTTATTTGATGGAAATAGCTATTTAAAAGGAAACAGAAAAGCAACAACATAATTACTATTTCAAAAATATATCAAAACTAAACTAATCTGGATATTTCAAATAATAATAATAATAAAAATAACCACACTGGTTTTATATGGTAATATTATTTACAAATATCAAAAGAAAAAATTCTGGAAATATGAAGAAACATAAATTTACATAATGAGCTCCAATAACGTCAGTAACATTCACTCTTCAAAATTTTCTTAAAGACATCTGTACCAAACATTTAGGACACCTTTAAGAAATAATATTTTAAAATAAGTATTACCAACATATACAAAACAGAATATGGGGTTTAATTGAATTCCTTAACCTCTGTTTATTTTTTTTTAAAAATACAGAAAATTATAGATAAAACTCAACCAATGGCCGACTATATGTTTTTTGAGTAAAAAAAAAAACATGTCATCAGTAAAAAAAAAAAAAAATAATAATAAAATAAAAATGTAACTCGTATACACACACAAGAGCAAATAAATGGATCGATACAAACAGCCATCCATACAGAGATATAAACTCAAACAAACAGAAGTAACTTTGCTTTTTTTCTTTACACATAATTGGTATACATTGAGCAGTACTCATAGATGAAACATCTGCTGGAACTGAAAAAAAAATTGCACCAAGTGTGTTAACCCTGAAGTATCAATAAACAGATATTAATGAATTTAAAAAAAAAAAAAAAAAAAAAAAAATTCTATTTAATACAATATATTTCTAGAATCTTAGTCTCTTCACTTAAGCATTCTACAGAAGTGCATACATTTTAAAGATAATTCTAATTGCATCAAGTTTAGATCTGCTAAATGTAAATACCCACGTGTTATTTAAAAATAGCAAATGCTGAAGAGTTTGGTGTTTAAATCTAAGCTATTGGTAACCTTTATAAACTTTAACTAAAACATAATCAGTTATTTATTATTGTTATTATAGTAAATACTAGTTTACATATATAAGCTTTATCATAATCTAACTAAATCTTTTTATGGTCAGTTATCAATTATTATTATTATTATTATTATTATTATTATTATTATTATTATTATCTTTCACCAATATAATTAAAATTTTACAGGATGTTAACATAATACCAGGAAAAGAATCTAGGTTATGCACAGAGTGAAACTACTGATATTAACTGATAAATAAATTAGTAACCACAGAAACACCCACATCAGAAGACTGGCATGAAGAACGGGACGGAAGTAACAGAAACCAAGACTGATGCCATTTTTGTTAAACAGGAATCCATTAAAACAGCAATGATTACCCTGTTTGCAAAATTATAACAAAAATGTGACTAGACTTTGATATGGAAATGTAACAGAAAAGGGAAATGTTTTTTTTTTTGTATTTTTTATTGTTTGGTTAAAAATGTAAGATAATTTTATATTGAAAACTTTGTCAGTTAAATAATTCTTCCTATTTTTTTTATTAACGTTTGTGTCTTCAGATTTTCTTGATGTAGCTGTTTATATGTAAAGTATATTTTTAAACAGAATCACTTAAAACTAATTTAATTATTTAACTTTTAGCCTTTTTTTATTTGTTTATTAATAATCTTGAAGTATTTATAGTGATTACATAAATACAGAGTAAAATAGGTTTAGAATAAATCTGAAGATAATTATTATTTTAAATTTTTTTAATTTATAAAATATTTATATTTTTAAAAAGGAATCAATCCTACTAAGGCTGAGTCATTTAGTTCTGTTTTAACTGATCATAATTTTAATGTAAGAAAAAATGATTTACGGAAACAATTAATTAATATACTGTTTACAAATATTTTTTTTTATCAATTACATTACTCTCTGATCTTAGTTAAAAACAGCTCTTTAAATAATTCAAGCAGAAAATCTGATAACTTTTTTTTTTATACTATTTAATTTCTATTTACAAAAAAATCATCAATCAAAAAAAAAAAAAAGGAGCACATCCATGATTAATTTCATGAGAGGAAAAATCATGTTTCAAATTAACAACATGAAGCTGCAGCCTGAACAATATAACCAGGCATTCACGAAGAACTAATCAACAAATGAGGCAAAAAAAGAACACAACCTTCTTGTTAAATCTCATTAACAGTATTTTTTTAAATAAAAAATATTATCATCATTATTTTTTATTTATTTATTTATTTTTTTTAAAATTCATACAGTTAATTCCCCTTCTTCTTTTACTTCATCCATAAACACAACACAACTGTTGTCCTTTTCAGGTTCGAGTAACAGATTTTGCCTTCTTCGGGGTCTGCAGTCAACTCTAAAGAGTTGCTCCCCTTTTCTAATAATACTGTAGTTACCTCCCCTGGGTTATGGGACGGGCTTTCTAGGGGCAGACTGGCTGCATCTGAAATGGGGGTGCCGCAAAAGCCCGGTTTATTCATGCCTTCTTCTGAAAACGAGCGCTCCTGCAGTGCAAGATGGGAAGGGACAGTGATAGATTCAGAAGTAGCATTATCGGGTGTGCTAGGTTCTGCGTCGTAAAGGTCAACGCTGGAAAGTTCACCAAGGTCAATACATGGTACCTCTTTGGCAGCTCGAATGATTCGCTGGCAAAACACATCGTCCAGGTTGATAGGCTCCTGGTCATTTTCCCTGCAAGTTGAAATAAGTGAACAGTTAACAAAAAAAAAAAACCCAAAAACCCAATGCAGATGAATGAATGGATTGATAGGTGGATGAATTAATTTAAAACAAATGGTATATTCCTGAAAATAGCAGAAACAACTATAACTAAAAATATCAGCCAACATGAACATTTAAAAATTCATCATTCTGAAAATGAAAAATGAAAAATTATATAAAAAAAAAAGAAAAATTACAGAGAATAACCAAACTTAATTTTACATAATTCTAAAGTAATTTCTTCTAATGTATTTTTTTTTTTTTTTGACAATTTAATTTCATAATATATGATGTCAATGGAAATATGAACTGCAAAAGAGCAGAGAAACTTAACATAATAATGTTTTTATTTATGATGTCAAATGCAATGAAATAAGAAACATAAATGATAATTAAATACCTGCTGTAGACAGAGATAAATACCTGATGTATATGATGATATTTGTAAATACCTGTTTTATATGGAGATATTTGTAAACAGATGTTTTATTTGGAGGTATTTTAAACAGCTGTGCATGGAGATATTTGTAAACACCTGTTTTATATGGAGGTATATGTAAATACCTGTTTTATAAGGAGATATTTGTAAATACCTGTTTTATATGGAGGTATATGTAAATACCTGTTTTATAAGGAGATATTTGTAAACAGCTGTTTTACATGGAGATATTTGTAAATACCTGATGTAAATGGAGATAAGTGTAAGTACCTGTTGTAGATGGAGACAGCTATAGTTGTGGGATGTGGAATAGGAAGAGGAATCTCTAACTTGTCAAACACTCTGTGTTCATACGATGTCTTCCAGGGACAAAGTCTCTCTCTAAACAAACGATTTTAATATTATATCAGTAGCATGTCATCAAAATATAATGCATTACATAATCAGTGATAAATCATATAACATATATTTTAATATATATATATATATATATATATATATGTAATAATTCTCATTAATATACAAGACTGTTTCAGAGTTTTAGAGTTAAGACAGACAGAGAGAGAGAGAGAGAGAGAGAGAGAGAGAGAGAGAGAGAGACACACACACACACACACACACACACACACACACACACACACACTCATACAGATATATGTAAAATTACTGTTGTCTATTTTCTAGTGATTTCTACATCATTCTGAAAGTGTACATCCAAATGACAAATGACATCTACTGAAACACATTACAGTTAATGTTCAAAATATATTTCTAACAGGAAAGAAAGCTATATGATAAATTAGTGGCTATTAAAATGTCAGGAATCTAACAGTTTTTCAAAGATACATGACATACATGACATCATAGTATCATTACTACTAATCATTAAAAGACTTTTGATTTTTTCTTTATTTTATTTCTTTCTTTCTTTATTTGTTTATTTATTTTATTTATTTATATATTTATTTATTTATATTTATTTTATTCATTCATTCATTCATTCATTCATTCATTCATTCGTTTTATTTTATTTTATTATTATTATTTTTTTTTTTTTTTATCAAACCTTGGTGTTCCTAAGTGTGTGCTGTGGACAAATTTCTGATTTGGGTTAAAGTAGCCAGTGTCCAGGCTTGGAGTCTTCACTGCTATTTCACCTGAAAAGTGAAAAATAATCCATACACAGATGAGATTTTTGTCATCAAGTATAGGAAATGTCACATTCAGAATTTCATTAATACATTTATTATATTTAAAAACAGAGTCAATATCAACATTTTTATAGAACAGTTCAAGCATGCCTACCATGGTTACCACTACTCTGAATATCAATATGTTAACAACTTTGTATTTTTTATCTTTAAGAAAAATAAATATTCTGAGAAAAATCGTTTTTTCATTCTTCTTCGTCTTTGTTTTGTTTTTCCACCAATTTTAAAGAACCATAGAATTTTCCTCAAAATTCAGTAATTAATAGTTTTTTTTAATTTTTTTTAATTACTTGACGGTGTTTGAACTTCTGTTACGACATCAAGGTCGTCGTAGAATTCTGCTGACGCCAGCATGCCAATGTAGCGAGACAGGTTCAGATGTTCAACCTGCAAATGAACAGTTAAATAAAACTTAAGTTTTAAATTAGCATGTAGACCTTGTAACCTTTCCTCTTTAAAACAGATTTCTGTGCAAGACGTGCAAATCTGGAGCACTGGCTAAAGGATGATACTGAAAAGTTTTTTCAGCAGAAGTATCTATTTAAATAACAGTTTCATTTTAATCCTACAATTTGTTTTTTTTAATAATCATAGATGGTGATAAATGAACTATAACCTAGATGATGGGATTTGTCTATGTAACAGTAAAACTGTAGATCAAAAATGTTGTTTGGACAAAATTTCAAATGGATAAAAATCTTACAGGAAAATATATTAGAATGGACAAAATCTCCAACAATTTTTGACCATAATTTAACAACAGAATGAAAGGTTAACATATTTTAAACTTATTGTTCACTGACAAAATTTCTTGGGTTAAGAATTCGAAGATAATTCATATTAATTCCCTAATTTCTTGAAAAGTCAGAAGATTTTAAAAAATTTTACCTTAAGTTCAAAAGTGACATCGGTATCTTCAAGTGGGGTGAGGAATCCTTTAGAGAAAATATCAGCAAGTTTCTTGCAAGCAAAGCCTGAAATAACAGTTAAAACATAAAATAAAAGTTTTAAATACTTTCAGTATGACTAGTCACAGTTAAATTTTTTAAATACTTCCAGAATCACTAGCTAAATGTAAAAGTTTTAAATACTTTCTGGATAACTAGTTACATGCAAAAGTTTTAAATACTTTCAGAATCACTAATTACATGTAAAAGTTACAAATACTTTCAGAATTACTAGTTACATGCAAAAGTTTTAAATACTTTGAGAATTACTAGTTAAATGTAACAGTTTCAAATACTTTCAGAATCACTAGTTACACATAAAACTTTCAAACACTTTCAGAATCACTAGTTTTGAAACAGGTACAATACTTTCAGAATCACTAGTTTTGTAACAGGTACAATACTTTCAGAATCGCTAGTTTTGAAACAGGTACAAATCTTGTTAACACTTTACCATTCCAGTCTCGAAACTCCAGCTGATTCTTTTCCCAGAATTCCTCTTCGGTCTGATCCTGGAGTCTTGACAGAACATGTTTCGGATAAAACTTCTCCAGCAGTTTTGATGACAGCAGAATACACAACTGAAAAAAAAAAAAAAAAAAAAATTACTTGATTATTTTCTTATTAATTTATTCTTTCTCTTTAACCCTTACTTCTCTCTCTCTCTCTCTCTCTCTCTCTCTCTCTCTCTCTCTCTCTCTCTCTCTCTCTCTCTCTCTCTCTCTCTCTCTCTCTCTCTCTCTCTCTCTCATCATCATCATCATTATCATTTCTTTTTCATTCTAAACTGTTAATCACAAC
>CM022679.1:7844668-7849668 GCA_012295275.1 Chrysomallon squamiferum
TTTTGATGTATTGTAGATCACAGAACAAGTCTCAGGTTCTGTGGTTACATAATTCATAGAGGTTACTGTATGTTAGTCTTTATGTTTATATATATATAAATACAAAAACACACACACATAGATTCATACATACATACATACATACATAAATACACATACATACATATATATATATATGTATGTATATATGTATGTATGTGTGTATGTTGTGTATATTCATCCATCCATATATCTACATATATCCATCCATCCATCCATATATCTACATATATATATATATATGTGTGTGTGTGTGTGTATTACTATGTGTATGTGTCTAAGTTTGCATATATACACATACACACACACACACATTGTTACATGTTGATAAAGATACACATTGTTACATGTTGATGTAGATATGTAGTGTTACGTGCTGATGTAGATATACAGTTACATGTTGATGTAGATATATAGTTACATATTGATGTAGATATAATAGTGTTACATGCTGATGTAGATATATACACACTGTTAGATACTGATGTAAATACCTGCATGCAGACATTGACACAGATGCAGACACATACTGCTGCTGATACAATTATTATACACCGTTACATGATGATTCAATTATTTATCTGCCAGACAGAGAGATCCTGACAACGGTGAAATCCTAAAACCTCTTCTTTTCTTTCTTTTTAATTCATGACAAACCTGACATTTATGATTATTGTCCAATTGATTTTGTCACAGAAATGACAACAAGTGGGAAAGCATGCAAATAACTTTGCTAAATGTCAGACGAAATGATTCCACTGTTAGAAAAGCGAGAGTTAAGATGGAAATCTGCAAGACAAACATCGCATGAAATATGAGGATTTCTGCTGTTGGAGGAGAAGGAGACAAAATGGCATTTGAGGATAAGGAGTATTATGAAGACTAACACAGCTAGGAGATTAATAATATCGATCTCCGGTGATGGAATGCGCCTGCAGAGGAAAGACTTGGAAAAGAGATTACACGGAAGACATTTGCATACAAAAAAATAAAACCCATTTAATTGACTGTGTGTATTTTTTTTTTTTTTTTTTTTTTTTTTTAGTCTTTTACTCTTTGTAATATAATTGAATGATGATGTTTTTGATGTGTAGTTGTTATGCCTAATTTTCCATTTATCAGTTCACAAGTTTGTGGTACATGCATTTGAGAATTGTTAAATTTTTCGGATGTTTTTGATGTATAGATTTTTTATCTGATTTTCCACATTTCAGTTCACCAGTTGACGTGTGTTAATTTTAGAAATGTTAATTTTTCAGATTTGTTTTTTTATATACAGTTTTTTATTAAGAAATTGTTCCTCTTATTAGTTCAGAAATTGATTTGTCTTCTGAAATGTTAATGTTTGAGAGGTTATTTTATTATATTTTTTTGAAATAAACAGGTAAATCAAGATGATAGTAGAATATGAAAATGTGGAAATATAAACATTCTCACAAAGACATTAATACAAACTCATGTATGCAAAATATACCAATTAATACATATTATTTACAGACAGACATACACATTTTTACTCACTTGCTATTAATCACAAACATTATGTAAAATATTTTTTCAAAAAATTAGAAACACAAATTGTCTTTCTCTTTTCACCAAATTATTTTTTAAATCCTATTTTTAAGTTTTTATTTTACTTACAGAATTTTATTTTATTTTATTTCAACCTAAATTTGAATTTATTCTAAATTCATATTTATTTATTTATTTATTTATTTATTCATTCATTCATTCAATACTATTGCTGCTTCAATTTTTTTTCTCAGTTAAATTTTTTTTGCATATTATTATTATCATCACCACCATCATTATTATATTAATATAACAAATTCTTTATTTCTGTCAGTCATCTACTAAATTTAGCAACAAGTCCATTGAAAACCAGAGATTTTTTTTTTTTTTTTTTGTCACACAATTTGATTAGCCGAATTTCTGACAGATTTCTCGGATAAACCCACGTCACAATCTCTGCACTATCTACTGTCAGAGCCTGACTGAGATGTAGGAAAATGATTCAATCCCCTGCTTCTTTCGGTCTAACAAAGGACTGCAGTGTCTATCTCAGACAGGCTCTGACACCAGCAACAAGCCAGCCTTATTCATCATCAGATTAAAACCGGCATCACGCATGTTGTAAACATTCGTGCACCAAACTACATTATCTCATGTTTCAATCCGAGTGAATTAAAAAACACATCTACATCCGAGAAAGAGAAAGAGAGAAAGAGAGAGAAAGAGAAAAAAAAAAAAAAAAAAAAAAAAAAAATAGTTGTTGATATATCACTTTTTGATAACTTCTTGTCAGGTCTAGTGATAAATTTGTCAGTAAATAATGGCTGAAAGGTTGTTTTTTTTAAGCTTTCTTAAAATAAATGTCGCTGAAAAGAAGTAAATATTTGTTTTTACAATTTCTATGATTCGGGATTAATACGTGTCAAATGTCTGTGTCTGCTGATTTGAGAAATGAAATCCATTGCAGAACTCAGTGGATTTTTTATTCATTTTTTTTTTTTTCATTTCGCAATAAGGAATTTTTTTTATGTTCACTATCCCAAAGGCTGAAAACAAGCTTTGATGAATCAGTGTGGAGACAGTGGTTAGAATGGGATACAGAACACACTGTAAACTAATGATGATTTTAATATTTAACTGTACTCTAAACCTGTGTTTCTTAAATTATTTCAGAGCCATTTACTCTCCAGACTTCATAGTAGACCCATGTCTAAAAATCTTTATGTTAGTGATAATTTTATTATCACTTTTATTATTATTATTATTATTATTATTATTATTATTATTATTGTTGTTGTTGTTGTTGTTGTTGTTGTTGTTGTTGTTGTTGTTGTTGTTTTCAAAAAATATGTAGACAAAACTGTGGATGACAGTTAAAAACAGAAAAACTAAAATTATTAAAATATTTCTTATTTAAATGACACAATGCTGACAAGCACCAATTTTAGACCTTAAATTCTTAGAATTAAATATTTCTTAACAAAGTATTAAATATATATGTGACTAAATTTAGACAGTTACCCAACATTCACCCTAAAAGTAATTTAATTCGCCCTTAAATAGGCTATTAATTATTTTAAGAAGAACTGATCTAAACACTCAGTTATAACCTGCTTATTAATGACAATCTACAGACAGATATTTTTCTGTATTTTATGATATGATACATGAATATACTTTATAACATGAGGTAAATTAAACAATAATTCTGATTGGTCAAAAATATGTACAAATACTTTTATTTAATTTTTTAATACTTTATTATTATTATTATGAATTTTTTTATTTAATTTTTATTATTATTATTACTATTTTATTAAATATTTATTATTTCGAAATCGGGTAATTTCAACATAATTTTGTTTCATACTCTTACCAGTGGCACTGAAAATCTTCGTGTCCTAGGACAAAGGAAATTATTTTCTTTAATGTATTATTTACAAGTAGAAAATATAATTACACTAATAGTTTGTCACCCCAAAGTCTCTGATCTTCTCAGAGTCTTTAATAATTAATGAAACACGTTTGTTAGTAATTCCATTTTCTCTGCAATTTTCAAAGACAAATTAACAAATAAAACAATAAAACAATCCTGACCAGTTACCCTGTTCAAAAATTATCTCTAATATAAAAGTTTATTCTGTAAAAAAAGACAAAATTATTTCATTTCCATGTGTCAAAAAGAGACTATGTTTATCAAATTAAGAGGTGACAGATGACTAATTTTCTATTGTAGTTTGCTTTTAATAATTTTTCATGCAGAACACACACACACACACACACACACTTTTTAACAGACTGTGAACTAGTAGTAAAAATTATTTATATATAGCGTGGAAAAAAAAAATATGTGTATATATATGTATGTATGTATATGTATGTATGTATATTTTTTCTTCTGCAGATATTATATGAATAATAATAATAATAATAATAATAATAATAATAATAATAATAATAGTAGTAATAATAATAGTAGTAGTAATAGTAACATAAAAAACATCAGTTATATTTAACTTAAAATAACTGTCAGGCAGTTACGTTAAAAGTTGGTGTCAGAAGACAACACATAGAATTTTTTCTTCTTCTTCTTTTTAATCATTATCATTATTATTTTATTATACACTTTATTACTGTTATTATTTTAGTCTTTGTGTTGTTTTTAGATAATTTAGAATGCGTGAATTTTAATGACTGGTAATAATCAGAATATACAAAAAAAAAAAAAATTCACAGTTTTGAAAGATGTATGATACTGTAGACACTACAAAACACTTCTGTTAAAAATTGTGACATTCCAAAATCACAAAATAATCTCACTTTAGATCTAACATTTATTTCTGTTAGATAAACATTTTCATTTCTGACAGGAAAATCTCTTAAAACTTTTGAATGTTTCAACTGTTTGATAAATATTTTCATTCTGGACAACAACATACCTGATGATCCCTAAAACTCTTGATTCATTTTATGTTTTATATATATACACTCTGTATATGGCTGCATCCTTCTGTTGCAAGAGCTCAAGTCAAATAGTGTAAACATGCCTTTATTATCAGAATGGTGCCACCGCACATGATTAAATGTTTACAGTGTTGGCACAAGTCAAATAATGTGAACATGCCTTTACCAGCTAAAGAATACCACCACTTCTGATTCAACAGAATATTTTGTTAGTACAAGTCACACAGTGTGAACATGCCTTTAGCAACTGAAGGATGACACCACTTAGGATTCAGGATGCATATTGTTAAAACAAGACAAACAGTGTGAATATGCCTTTACCAGCTGAAGGATGCCCCTACTTTTTATTCAGTAAATATTTCATTAGCTTAAGTCATACAGTATGAAGATTTCTTTAGCAACAGAAGGAGGCAGCCATCTGTTTCTGACAAACTTCCATGTTATGTCACAACAATTTGTAATGTTTAATTCTTCCCTCTTTATAA
>CM022679.1:7859668-7864668 GCA_012295275.1 Chrysomallon squamiferum
ACAATGGGAACCTGATGACGTCCTTCTAAGGGTTATTTTTCCCAACTACCAGCAAGGAATCTTATTTATGTGCTGTATTTCTCGAATACAAGAAAAGTATGTAGCATTATCGTGGAGCACTGGGTGGAACGGGAAATAACCAAAAGTGTTAAAATGAACAGGACTGATCCTGTGTCTTTGCCATTCCCGAGAAGAGCTGTATTCTTGCCAAGCAACAAGATTAACAGTCTGACACTGTTAATTACTTTAAAAGTCTCGCGTTACAGGAATTAATTTCAATAAAGATCCCTGATTCTTCTAAGCACATTAATACTTATCAGCCTGGCAATCTAGATAGATTTAATTACTTATCTATTCATGCCTGTTTTATGTCAGTCTCATTAACAAGCTGTTGTTGTAGAACCAAAAAAAAAAAACACCCGCTACATTTGTAATGGCTCTTATGGGTAACAAACAAAAGAACAAATAAAAATTTAATACGTCAGTAAATTGTTTTAAAAAATAAAGCCACGTTGTTAATAACGGCTTGACAACAACTGATTGTGTGTTTACTGTGTGAAGTTATGGCAGATAATCATCTTCAATTACCAGGTCCCTGTAAGAGAAATACTTCCATCCAGACTCCAGCTTTAGCTTGCCAGATATGTAAAATCTTTCATATGGCAGACGGTCACAAGTTATGAACAAAACAAAAAACACACCCAAACCCAGACCATTTGTTTGCCAAGTGTGCAATTACCCACGTCACATTCAACTATGTTTCATATTCACTTCCAAAAAAAAAAAAAAAAAAAAAAGAATTTGAAAAAATAATGATATAAAAAAAAACAAAAGAAATATAACCCCATATTAAATGTAATTTAATACATTAAAATGAATTACTGTTCTTTATATAAAAAAAAAAAAAAAAAAAATGTAAAAAATTTCCAGTAATGACATGACCACAATCTGATAATAACATATTTCTGGAGCCTGCTGTCTGGACAGTAAGTTATGTATTCTGTGGTAAATTCAGCCAAGCTGGTGCTCCCAGGTCTGTTGTTTTTATTGTGTTCATTCCACTGCTTCAAAGAAGCAACAGAAGTAAAACAGAAAGGGAAGCAATATTTATTTAAGGACACCTCAGCACCTGTTGTCCCACAGAAACCTCTGAATGGAAAAGAATAAAGAAGTTAAATATTTTAACAGTCAGATCTCAGAGTTAATGTATTTCACATAAAACCGTGTTTTATAAATAGACGCTGAACTTTTGTTATCGTCTCCAGTGGTGACTTAGAAAAACCAAGATGTCATATTAATAACTTATCTATCTACTTTATAAACCATGTTAAATTTTGTTCAAATATAATGTGTGTGTGTGTGTGTTTGTAATTTTTATTTTTCCTTTTCTTTCTCATTTTGGCTCTTTCTTTCTCACTATTTGATTTTATTACATTTTACAATATTTACATTATTGTGGTCGAGATTAAACTTCAAGAGTTAAAACGTCTGATGCAACAACAGCAACAACTGCAACTACTGTGACCTATTAAATCATCTCAAACGAACTACAAGACATCTACATTAGTAAATAACATTAAATTAGCAGAGTGTAATCCAAGAAAGCACTTATAGGTAGTCTTATTGGTAATGTTGATGCTTTCGGCATAAACATGGCTGCTTCCCAGATTGGTGGCAGCCTGAAGGTCAAACCTCGGTAACAGAGACTGGAGATGAAATTTCTTAAAAGCCTCATCAGTAATTTATATACAAAAGTAAACAGGAAGAAAGATCTGTTTTATTTAATGAAGCACTTAACACATTGTTTTTAATACTGTGGTTTTGTGTGTGTGTCATACATGTGTTTAAGCTCCATGCAGATCAGAAGAATAAGGATCATAAAGATCATGAGAACAAGGTCAATAGAAATCATAAGAATTAGGTTCAATCAGATCATAAGGTCCATAAAGATCATAAGATCGATATATATTATAATAATAAGACTCGTACATTGTGTTCTGTTGGGTTTTTGGTATACATTATCAATGCGCACCATAAAGACATGATGAATAATGAAACAATGTATAAGGCAATATAAATAACACAGATATGTTCCAGATCCACCATATTTCACCTTTAATCAAACACTAATAAAGGATCAATGTAAACAATAAAAAAAAAACAGTGAGAATTACTGTTATGGTGATTACACACTGAAACACTCTGTTTTTAATCTTATTTGTTGTTGTTGTTGTATGTACAAAATGATGTATACAAGGGAAATGTAAAGACAGGACCTTTTTTTATTTTGATTAATTCTATAAATTCAATCTAGAATACAGTAGTCTTCAGTATAACATAATAAATCTTTTTTTTTTTCCCCTTACTTTTCTTTCTCAGTTTAGAATTGTTTTTGAAGATTTCGTTCTCTTAAGTAAGTCACTGAAAACGGCCAGCATTTGTCTTGATTCAGTTTAAACTATTCTGACACCCAGTGTATTCAGTGTGGTGTTAGACAGACACTCACACACCTATTGAGTTTTCAGTCTATTATTTTCTAGCAGACACCTTTTCTTTCTTCTTTTTGTTTTCATTCTTCCCTTCTCTTCTTTTTCTTTTCATTTTCTTTCCTTCTTCTTCTTCTACTTTTCCTTATTCTTTCTTTCTTTCTTTCTTTTTCTTTTTTCTTTATTTTTATTCTTTTTTTTCACGAACACTGGGTAATCCTATCAGTGTGTTATTACGTGGGGAATTAGGGTCTCCAAGCCAAACAGTCTGGTAACTTTCCACAAGGGTAACTCTAAATGGCTAATGAAAGAGGAAGGCCTCTGCAAGCGGAGAGTTAAGTAGGCTTATAATGATAAGCCTGCAGGTTCTGGCAGAGCTGTGTCCCAGCAGACAGGGGTTTTAGGTCTGTCTGTATCCCAGTGTACATCTACAGTGTACATGGCTGGAATGCATAACGTCAGGTTTAATTCAGAGGAGCGACTTGCACCTGTGTGACATGTTATGAAAATTAGAAGCATATTTGTTGTTAATATTCTACGAAAAATGAGATCAAAAACAAAAGCTTCGTGTTCTATGAGAAAGTCTGGTGGGTTTTTTTTTTTTTTTTTGTGAATGTGGATGTAACTGTTTTAGGTTATTGATTAATATTTGCAAATAAAAGCAAAAATGATTTTATGTCATCTTAATTCTGTTAAGAATAATTGTAGGTTACAGTTTAACTAATTTACTATACGAGTGACAACACAGGACATACAAATACTGTTACTGGTATATAGTCAGTGACAACACAACACACTTTCTGAACAAGATCACCTTAATAAGAAAAAAAAAAAAAAATAAAAAATAAAATTAAAACATCCAGTAATAAAAAGTAATTTCCAAGAATTAATAGTTTATTCATTGATCAAACAATCATTCAAAATATCCCCCATCTCTAAGACAGTCTCAAAGGACTTTTTAATCTGTTGAAAATTTCAGCTATCTAAATCAGAGTTACTTGATTAGCTACAAAAAACAACAACAGCAACTGGGAATGGGGGGAAACTCACACACACATCTCTTAGTTAGCTCTGAACAGCAATTGCTGGGATGTGATCTTTGTACCAAGCTGTTCTTACGGGAAATGACTTAACTAACCACTGTACCAGCATGGCTGACTGCTCAACACTTTTTTTATTTTTTTTTTGAAAACACACTGAGGTATGGTAAGCCGGTGTTTGTGCAGTGATAAGCAGGTCAGATTGATTGGAGCGTGATAGAAGGCGATTTGACGTGGGAATGGCAGGGAAAGGGATTTTCTATTTTATCACCATCGCTCATCTCATTTGGTGATAATTGTTTTGGCGTTTCGATGTCGTTTGGGCTTTCAGCTTCGAATCCTGCCGGTCATGCAGTTCACATATTCGTCTCAGCCAGTGTGTTGTGTGTCCTCGGCAGACACAGCCGAGCAGAACCGCTGTGTCGAGCCCACGATCTTATCGAAAAACCTCAGTTTTCAGTCTTAACAAAAGCACGTTTGTGCTGCTAATTATACTGAACCAACTTGAGTTTGTAAAGTTTGGCTCAGTGTACTGCGTCTTGAGAACTGAGCTAAATGTATTTCTGTTTTGTAAACTATGTCATTTTTTTAGTTTATATTTATTAATGTTTCAAACATTCTGAAAAAATTTATTTGTGACTTCAAAATCTGAAACATGGCACTTTCCAAATTTCAGAATTAAAACTAATAAGCTACTCTTCATTAAAAAATTTAACAGAATTTATTAATGTCTATGTTTCCAAAATTTGAGCCAACAGAATATTTTTGTATGCAAAATAATTAAATATTAAGCCAAATTACAATCAAAGTTTTGCCTCACATTGAAATGTGAAAGTGATGTTTGATCTAATAAATAAAAGTTATTTTTGTAAGAATACCAATTTAATAAACACTTAATTTTAAATTACTATTGCCAGAATATTTTTTTTTTTATTTATATATATATTTTTATTTTTTAAATCCATAATTCTTTATTATTCTAAAATTATATATTGTAATTTATTCAAAATTATATAGCATACATAATTTATTATACGTTAGTATAATGTAAAGGAAAATATAACTGTTAATGTATGCTGAATTATGTATGTTAATTTATGCTAAGTATGTTTTCTCTTAGGACACGGTTCTTCTTCCTTTATCTCTGAAATCAAACAGTTCACCCCTTTTAGTGTCCTTACATCACAAGAGTGTCTCCTCATCCATATTAATGTCTCTCCGACTTGTACAGAAGTTGATCAATGACAAATAAAACTGGGTAAAACTTTCCAGTATGCATGGAGGTTCACTGGTGTCAATTAGTTTGGTAAACACTCTGTGCTGTTGTTTGAATGAGATGAGAAAATGGATTTAGCAAGTGCTTGCTCTCTCTCACTTACACACACAGACAAGATGTATATAAACATGAGATGTATGTCCACATACAGACATGCAAGTACCTGCATGTATGAAACACAACATGTGTGTGTGTGTA